>NNCF01126653.1:794773-824536 GCA_002313205.1 Laupala kohalensis | reverse complement strand
ACATACACTTATTATACTACAGTAATCTTGGAAACAGCGACACTACTGTCTTCTATAAAGTTAATAAAAGATAAATAAAACACACAAAAGTCACTCACAAATTGGAGGAAACAGTCTCGGTTTCCCACCACCTTCAGTCACATAGAAAATTTTTCTTCTCCCTTCGCTTTGCGTTGAAATACCGTTAGATGAAAGAAAAGAATAGTTAAGGGAAATTTGAATCTGAATTTTGAAGAATTAAGAAGAAGAATTTACTGTTATCTATTTAAAGTAGGATCAGTAGAGGTTCCTAGTGACGAGATGTAACCTATTTCATGTGTTTCTACATCTATGGATTGATAATGTTCATGGAGGGTTTCCAAAATCATAATTTTGGAGCTATCTGGACGAAATATATAGTGATCACATAATGAAAATTCAAAAAACAAAACAAAAAACAAACAAGGAAGTGGGTTAAGAAAATTATATCGAATTGCTTTTAAAAGCAAGGAGCTAGATTTATTAGTGAGTTCGAGAAATGGCACCCAAAAGAGAAAAATAATATTTAATAACACAATTTCTTGATAATTGAATCAATTAGGCACAGGCAAATTTTAACATCATAGTAACACGCAATCGGCGTGATGCGTTCTGGCAATTCTTTGTCATAAGCCGTTACGCTAAAACACAAAAGAAATGCCTCACAAAATAGTCACTCCACTTATGACTAACAAAAGCTACTAGGGAGTTAAAGAGAAACACGCTTGCAAGATATATTTTCCTGTTAGTCAAGAACATTGTTTATCATACAATTGAATTAACAGCGTGGTGTCGAGCAGAGTTGGAGTCCGGTCCAATTATCTCTCCTCAACGGCACGTCCCTGAGAGTACACCGCAGGAGTATTCGCAGCGTCGACTTCTTTATAGATTAGGCTGGTTGAGCAGTTGAGCTGATGTTGCGATGGCGGACGATTCCAACTTCTGACTAATTTTTTAAGGTTGAATTTATTTCGAATAATCCTCTGCCTACCAAATTTTGGTTTTTTCAGAGGTGTTATACTTATTGTTATAAATAGCAAATTATGTATGAACGAAAATATTAGAAATTTGAGAGTTAATTATTGAGAGGAGTGGCTCAGATATTAGATTTTGACCGTTGATATTGTGCGAAATCGGCTATTTGGTCCTAATTTATGTGAGAAAAGAGAATTTAGATTAAGGCAAACATTGTTTTTCTATTATTTTATTTAAGTTATCCAAAAGAGCTATCTGGATAGGAAAAAACTTTCTATTATTTTATTTAAGTTATCCAAAAGAGCTGTCTGGATAGGATTGGAGAGGAAAAAAACCCTCGCTGGCTTGATGCCACGGGGGTTCCACCTTGCCTATGGACGTCCAGCTTCTGATTGTTGCTCATCTCTTTCTCACTCAACTCTGTCCACTCTCGTTAGCTCTATCTTTCCAGTTACCTAACCGTTGCTCCTTTCTATATCGCTAAAACTGACAACGGCCCCTACTGCACACTACTCCTCTCTGTTGCAGCTCGCACTTAATGTCTACTGCACGTACGACCGACTATTGCTCCTGTTCCTCTCGAGCTCACCGCTGCTGCCTATAGTGGCTGATGACGGCCTTTAAATACTGGAACGAGTCCGGGCTTGAGAATGTACAGTGGCTCGCCGCCTCGCCTCGGTTGCTGGTCACGCTCGCTTTCCGTGCGCCCACCGACCTCGCGATTCAAATATCATTTATTCATTGAATAATTAGCCGAGTTATATTTTGTTTCTCTCTCTCTCTTTATATATATGGAGATATAAACCTCTATATCTATATTGAGATAAAAAACTTGAAATTTTGACAGGACGTTGCTTTGATATTTTATATGCCCATTAAGAAGTGAATTTTTTGAATTCCGATTTAAATAGTGCAAAATAGGTAAAATGTGGTTTTTTGAAATTTACATTTTTTTCATTACATTGTGGTATTGTTGTTTCGCGTATAAACGTAGCTAATTCAGTTATGTCGTTTGCGGTGACGGCATAGTTATATTATTATAGCCACATCAAATACTATAATTTAAGATGGGAGAAAATGAGTAAAATATTCGGTGCATCGTCGTGTCATTCAACAAAGTAGAGAAAAAAGAATTAAAAAGAGGACATTTTGATGATATGTTGCTTCTGTTTCGTAGAGGCTCGATAAGTTTTTCCAAATTACAATTTTGAAGGAATGTATTAGAGCGAAAAGATTTCTTCGAAAATTTGCTAAGTATCTCGAAATAGTTATCACAGCTTTTGTGAGTAAACGATTTTTCTTTTCGCGTAATTACGACGACGGGAAACCTTACCAACAAAAACTCCCGGTAGACGATGGACAATGAAAGACAAACATACAACAAACACAATATACTCTCATTGTAGTAATAAAAAAGAAATGCAGTCCTTCGACAAATCAACTCCCATATTTCATTTTTTTATTGTCTCAAACATACGGTTTTTATTTTATATAATATGAAACGGATATTTTTAACTCATTGGTTGAATAGTTCCGTAATTGTTGCGTATGTCGGGAATGAGACATTATCAGCTGCATATGCTCTTACTCGAGTAAACCTGTTGAAAATGATACTACATATTTTCATCCATGTCCGTCTTTTTAATAGCTCTCTCTAATTAAACGTCCAGTAAAATCCTAAAGTCATTAAAAATAATAGAAATACTTTGCTGCTTTTTAAATATTTTGACAATTTTAATGAACTGCAATTCGTGGTTTTCGAATAAACATAAAATCATTTGTGATAATATTAATGATTTAAGAAATATTCGAGTTCAGTGATACATAAGATTAGGTATACAAGAATCTGGACAAGTTTAGAAGGAAATATATTGTACTTACGAAAACTCTTTGTCTTCCCTTGAATACTTTCTACTTTGCTCATTTTTCCATCACCTACTCTTTCAACTTGAATCTGAAATAAACACCACAAAACACTCTGTATATTATGTATTATTAATTCAGAACAGAAAAATTATTATTTTGTTAGTCACTAAAATTACGTTTCCGGTTCATTTATCCCTAGAAATCTTATTCCAAACACTACCAAGTATTTCCTTAATTTATGTCGACTTTCTACCAACATCCTGAAGAAAGATCTTACAGTTCAAGTGGAATGGATACCCCACAGAAATGAACAGAAAAGTACTGCCCAATGACATCAATTAATGCAAACCTTTCAAAGGCAAATAAAACATACTGTCTTTAGTCATAAAGGAGGTTCGAAATTCAAAACAAATTTTACGAGTTCTGGTCAGCTATCGAAGAATATCACCACCTGAAGGACACAACGTTTTCCTTTTGTATTTACACAACTTAACGATTATCAGTCTGATTAAAATTCATCAAATATTCTTTTAGCAATTTGGTGATTTTGCTTTGTCAATACAGTCAATACAACTTTTCCATTACGAACTGTAAGAGATAATTCAGGATGTTTCTTTCCATGCTTGTTCTTTCTAGCACGTTCTCTTTGTAAAACGGTGACATAATCTATTGAACGAGATATGCAAGCTTATCTCATTGTTTTATTTTTGACGGATTTTTTTTCTGACATCGAGACTGAAGTGTTTTATAGAAAGAGATCATTTACCTGATTTTGTCTTAAATACCAACCCGACTTTTACCGGAAATCACTTTTTAAATAACAAATCATTCTACGTATAATTGCAACTCGTGTATAGTAGTACGATGAACAGGAGGAAATTACAGACAACTTAGTAGGATTTTTGAAGAAATTGAGCAATTCTTACTTCGACTGTGTATCCCTTGTCTGACGTTATCCCTCCATTCATGAGCAGGAGGCAGTGTCTGTCAGGCCAGAGGTAACATGGCTTCACTTCCCCCTGCACGGACCAAGAGGCATTCGTCCAGAAAGAACCGGCATTCCGCCAGTCGCTCCACACCGATAGCAAGTCGCCTTTGTAACGGATGTGATATTGCAAATGCGTGTTGCAGTTGGGCATTGGATGGCGCCAACTCAGCGCCAGCCACTTGGGTCCCGCGGAGTGAATCTTCAGTTCTCGCACTCCGTCTTGCTGCACTGCGATCACAAAAGGCTGTTATTGCTTATTTGCACAATATAAGATTGAGAAGTGGGCCGAATGCCCACTTGATCTTCGACTTCGCTGTGTGAACTGCAGTATATCAGGAACTGCAGTATGAGATTTTTCAGATGTCAGATTAGTAGAAGAACCGAGAAAGATTAGATACGGAATTCAAAAACCGTACCATTGTTGAGTACATATGATGGATAATTAATATTATGGATAATTAGAAATATGAGAAATACTAGTTTTACACAGTATATTGAAACAATTTAAATGAAAGTAATATTCTCACACGACCTACTCACGTGATCAACTCTAGAAAAAATTGTCATTGAGTGACTATCTGTTAACGCCAAACGGCCGTTCGACGATAACAGATGGTCACACCAATGGCCATTTTACTAGACAACCGAGGGACGCATTTTTAGTCACTTGCCATCTGGTTGTCAGAGAAACAATGCCAAAATAATCACAGTCAAGATGGGTTTTCAACTCAGCTTTATCTATGCTTATTTGTAAAGAAAATGCTCATAAAATAAGTACGAATGATGCAACGTTTCAATAAAATTTGAATGAACGTTTGAAATAATAACAGTTCTATTTTATTCTTTCTTCAACCTCACGATGAATGGTTTGAAAGCCATTAACATGAATTAATGTTCGGAATGAAGGAATTACAAGTTCATGTAATTAGAGAGGGAAGATATGCAAGTCAGGACTTGCTCATTGTATACGTATTCTTATTAATACCTTAACCCTAACGGTAACCTCACACTGAATTCTATAGTTTCTTTACGATCTTAATTATCGTCAATGGAATCTTTCAAATTCTCACGACTTTTCCAGTGCACCAAGGCATTGCGTATCAGCATAAGGCCAAAATTGCTTAAGACTGGGGACTCACAATGAACAGAAGAACGAAATGCACAACTATAACAGGTACTGCGACATCTACGACACATTAATGCAAGCACAAAACCAATGCAGTTGCAGCGATATATACGACGATAAATACTTGGACTTCAGAAGATTTACATGTGATTTTATTAGCAGCGAGATATTAATAACAATTTTCCTCTATTCTTGCAGAGATATAACATTATACTAAGTTCACTTGGCGAACGTTTGACAAAACACAATCACTGCGCACGTGCTTCCAACGAATTTAGCGTAAACTTACGCGCTAATCGAGTTGGAAAGCTGTAATTGATTTTTTATTGAGCCGTGAAGTTAGCCGTAATTGATTTTTTATTCTCAACCGATTCGAACAATCTTGGGTTCAATTGATAGGTCTAACCTTGCTCAATTTTCCGTAGTCAATTTTGTACTTCGCTCACCCTCAGTTTTTAACAGTTAACCAATGAAAATATTTTCTAAATTTTCGACATTTCGGCTAAGCGTGAATCCTGTTAATATGATCACAAAATAACGAATCTACTTTTTATCGATATGTTATGATCTCACCGACTTTGTTCACCTACTTCTTTTGAATGCAATTGCTTGTTTTTGCAATAAAATTTACAAAAATAGAAATATTGTTTATTACGCATGCACGTCTGCATTTGGTACATATCAGGCAAAGAATAAGCACGTGATTAGAATTCTGCTACGGTACCAACACAACACAAACAAGCTTAATTACTCCGTCGGTACGACAGGTGCAATTCTCGAGAGGTAAATGGTTGATGACATCATAGACATCACAAGATACGTCAACTATTAATGTTGTCATAGCTGTAAACTTTTAAAGCCGATTAACCTTGATATTTTTAATTTAAAAAAATTCAAATACCTTTATTTTCTATCATTTCGTTGCATTCGTTATTAAATATTGGAGAAAATATTTTATTATGTATAGTTAAGAAAATTACTTTATAAGAATAAAAATTGTAAGAAATTGATCCCGGTATTGATATTTTTTTATTTTTATTACCCATTGTTAACTGCCAAATCTATTTACTTTTGATGTAGTTTCAGTGGTGAGATTTATTATGTATATCAGCTTTCTCACAAGAGCGTTTTAATTTGTATTCGACTTACATTTTAAATTACCTGGTTAAAAAGTAACTGTAGTAATTATAATCTACATAATATGTATATACAAGTAGTACAATGCCTTGCATACAGATGTACAGTTTTATTCTGATCGGTTGATCTTATGCACATCGGACCTTTAATGCAAGAGCAAGATTACTGTACCCGAGATTTCTTTAAAATACCGCCCCCACATGTTTTCCACCCAATATTACAGATTTTTCGTACTCCCTGATACAATTTTAGCACGATTCTTGATGCTACAAAAAGTTCAGGTGTATTCTATATTCACGCAATAAAAGATATATGATTTATTTGATTGATTGTACACTTGATTTATTAATAATTTTGCACAGAATTAGTCACAATTTGATAATTTCTATTTTAAACGAGAAGTTTCAATCATTATCAAATCATTGCATTGTATATTAATTGTTATTTTCTCATTATCGAACACTGCGTTCTATATTAATTTCTTTCATTTTATTAATTGTTCAATCTTACTTGTAACTTAGCTTCATCATATTGTTTCACGGTACATGTTTGTACTCGTTAAATAAATATCTTTCGTTCTGTTAACTTTTACATTTATTCTCAAATAAAGTATTGTTCTGATTGAATCTTTCTTTCAATTTAATTTATTTCCTAGAATAGAATTTAGATTAAATAAAGCACTGCTTTATTTGGAGTCATTTTATAGTTATTTAATTATATTATTAGTTTCGTAGTTCATGCATTTTCCAATTTACTAATTATATTCGTCGAATTAGATATCTTTAATTAACCTACTAGGTTCTAATAACATGTCATAGCTAACTTGAGGAACGTTTGTAAAGATATTTTCTAGCGAATAAAGCTTTTAACTTTTCTTTAAATGTTTCCTAAAACTGGAAACTGAATGCCTGATCTATCCCGGGATCAAACCGGCCGGAGCGACATGCGGTCACATCTCCTCCTACTTTTGCCCAGGCCTAGTAATTTGAAAGGGTCTGTTGTGGGACAGTTTGTCCTTTTGAGTTCAAATGTTAGCGATTTCGTTAGTTCACGCGAATATTATCAATTAATTAAAATTTAATGATATTATAACTAATAATTAGTGAACTTTCCTTCGAATATTACTGCTGAAAGAGATTTTTTAAAGAAAGACTGTTCACTAGATTTATCTTTGTTGCCAGCGCAATCTGATCAGTCTCTTTCGGGTTATGAATAATTCGAAGTTAAAAATATTCTCCGTCGTTTTTTTTATTTCTTGGGCTCAAAAAAATCAAAAGAAATAAATTGCTAGTGAGCTCGTCATTGGCCTCAAACCGAACGTCCTGTAATATCTCAAGGAGAATGTAACGTCTCCAATTTGTTAATAGGGCCACATGGGCCTTAAAATCCACTTGTCGAAATTTTGAAACATACCTTTCTGACACGTTCCTGGGCAACTCTACTCAAAAACCAACATAATCACCGATTACACAATTGAGACTGATAAAAATGGGATGTTCAAATAGATATTATTTTAGTTTACACAAGAGAAACATTCAGACTTACCGAGCTATCACAATAAGGTGACAGTATAACACAACCAACTTCTATGTCCCTTGTCGACTGGTGAGCTCTGTGGATTTTTCCATTTTCACGCACGTCTAGCTTAAGTGAATGATTACGGATGAAACAAAGTACCCGCACGCGGAATACTACTGCCGTCGTCTCCGCATCTCCGGCTCTCGCGTTAGAGGAGGAAATTGATCGGGTGCGTGAGAACATTCGAGCAAATATGCAAGCGCTCCACGTCATGGAGGTTGATCGCAGTAGATTGTTAGATATCTATGTTCGGGAGCCAGTGGAGAAGGCTATCGAGAAGGGGCGACAGACAACAGATGTCACCGTTCCCCACACCACCACCACCTTACCGATGACAAAGAATCATCCTCTTTCACCTCACCACAACCCTCTACCTCCTCCTACCGTCCGTATAAACGTGAACCTTTTCAAAAGATGGGGGAGGGGGCGGAGGAGGACGAGGAGGCGGAGAAGAGAGCTGTGACTATTCTCGGATCATCTCCTCTCAAGTCTCCGTGGAACCCCTCTATGGATGAATATCATTAAGAGACGCACGGATGCTATGTACGGACCGAATATCGTGCGCGGTGAGTTGTATTTGGAAAATACACGATATGACACCCCATGCCGATGATACGTTCGAGGTGCATGGTGAAACATATGAAGTGACACCCGGTCTCGAAGAACTCCTGTTTCCATTCACCCCCGATATGCGTAATGTGAACGACTTTCATACTACCGCCTACAAACACCTCTAAAACAGGAGACCGGTATCTATCGAAAAAATACAACTCTCGCAGTCCTCTAACCGAACTGTTATGCAACAAGTATAAAATAGTTCTGGATGCGATGGATGGTGTCACTCCCTCCGGACGTGTCACACGTTCCAAGTCGAAGAGAAAGAACAGAGATAAAAGTCTTCGTTTTGTGACACCTCCCATCTACACCTATTGGCGTGATCGGAATACGCTTGTGGAGCGTTTACGTCTTACACGTCTCGCAATCGGCGGGGCACAGCGATCACAGCGGAGAAATATTGGAAATTGAAAACAAATTCCGTGCGACCGAACTCATAGAATGAGCGTGAAGAATAAGAAGAAGAAAAAGGAAACAACACTGTGTACTAGAACAAAAAGTGATGACGTGCGGAACGGCATAGCCCGGGAACTCCACGCGCAGGCACGTAAACGCTATCTCAGACGTCGCGAGCTCACCAAAGGATTGGACGATCTCTGGCAGTCGGATTTAGTGGAGATGCAAGCGTATGCCAAGAGCAATAGAGGTATGTTTTTTTGGTGGGGCTTTAGGGCTCGTCAACATCGAGGTCATTAGAGCCCAAATAGAGGTGTGCGTTACATTTTGACAGTCATCGATGTCACTCGAAATATGCATGGGGTGAACCGATGAAGAGTAAGATGGGCGCTGCCATCACGAAGGCGTTCCAACACATCCTCTCCTCGAAACGCAAACCCGGACTCTTCCAAACGGATCACGGTACAGAGTTCTATAATACCGTCTTGGCGAGGTGGTTGCGGGCGAAATGAATTTCTTCATTACTCCACCTTCCACATGAAAACCTGAATTGTGGAACGTTTCAATCGCACGTTGTTAGCGCTCATGTGGCGTCGTTTCTCCGCAGAATGTTCGCATAGCTGGTCGCACATGCTCCCCACTCTTCTCCGCGACTACAACGCTTCGAAGCATCGCACGACGGGATTGCCACCGAAAGATGTGAAGAATGATCGACTCATGAAGACAGTCTATGCTTGTGTCAAGACACTCGATCGTAGGACAAGGAACAAAATAAAGTTTTGAGTCGGTGATCTCGTACCCATTAGCAAATACAAATATCACTTCGAACCCTCGTAGACAACGGAACTTTTCAAGATAGTTCGCATGCATCTCTCGAATGCCGTTACGTACTGCCTCACGGATTAGCGAGTTAAGGCCATCGCCGGACGCTTCTATCGCGAGGAATTACAGTCCACGTGTTATCTGAGGGACTTTCTGGTGGAGAAGGGCCTTCGGAAAAAGGGACCTCTTTGCTATGTCAAATGGTTGGGATTCAATGTGAAAAATAATTCGTGGATTGATGAAAAAAATATGTATGTAAAATAAAAGTTTTGTAAAAATGTTTTTATAAAAATAAAATAAAATAGTATTTTATTTGTTTCTCTCTCTCTCATTTCCATCCTATTCATCGTCTGTGATATAGGGAAACATTACGCAAATTGATGTGTGGAATAAGGAATAAAGTAGGAAAGGGAAGAAAAATATGAATAAACAGTTTTCTATTTTACATTGTTGTTTTTATTTTCTCTATATTGGTGTACAGTGGTGCACTTCGGGAGCCTCCCCCTTTCTATAAGACTAGAGAGGTTCACCCTTATGTACCAGTCCGTAGCATTTGGATGACATTTGGGCAAATCATACAGCGCCTATGGTTCTCGGAACATTCGGCAGGAGACTGGAGACTGTTTTCCTTTTCTTTCTTTGCCATCCACTCCTACTTTGCCACAGCGTGATATTCACTTAACTCTAATCGCACAATATAATTCCCGTTCTCCCAATTAAATAATCCCCTTTGAATAATCCCAATGATCACATATTTGAACTCCTGTACATACTTCCTGAATTTTGGACACCCATAGTCCTCTACATTTACAATGTCCACGTCCGCACCCACATATGATCTTAACCACGCCATTTTTTATGTCTTTTCACATAGACCGTCTTCACACCCTCCAGTCTAGTTTTCACGACATGGGGTAAAACTATCATGGAACAGTCACACGCGTATCTCATCTTCTTTTTCCCCATTTCAACGTAATGCGGGTTTTTTCTTTGCCAACAGGCGTGTAGTATGTTTTATATCCTCTTCGTTCCAATCCTCATCTTTGTCGGGACGCTTGAATAGGTACGATTGCACTCTTGTCTTTTGTAAGAAAGACTATATTTTCGTAGAAGTATTTCTTATTGTGCGCACGCCTCTGCATGTCCACAATCACCCACGCAGCCGTGTTGAGAAGCGATGGACTGCTCACCTTCATCTTCGCACCACCGCTTGTCGGGTTCTTGTGCGGTCGGTGCAGTCTGCAGGAGTAGCTCGACTGGTTTGTGTGGTGTTCGACGAAGTGTTTTATAATGTGAGGTTGTTCCCACACCACGCTATCGCTTCACCCACCCCACACAACTCCATCCAATCATAAAGAGAGACCATAGTTCTTAGATGATAAACATGTTTTATTCTGTTCTTAAAATAACATGGATAACAAACGTTTTTCTAGTGTGTCAACTCTGTCAGATATAAGGAAGAGGTAGAGAGAATATGTTTCACATTGGTTTTTATTTCTCTTTTCCATATCAAGATTACACTTTGGGTAAATCAAGGAACATACGATCTTTTTCCACGAATTCCCGTGGGATCCACTGTTCTTCCTTATTCATGGGGCTTTCTGCAACCATAAAAATAAATACAAAATAGAGAATCCATTTTTGAAACAGTGGAAACATAAAAAACAGATGTCTTACGCGAGTGAAGAAATGCAGGGTTCAGGGGGTGTTTTCCTTCTCCGAATCCGTTATCCATTGATACATGATCTTAACATGTCGTCTATTTAAATCCATTTCCTTCACCCTCTTTCCGTCCCAAACTTGTCTAATCCACTACTTTTCTCGTTGAATCGTTCGAAACATGTGGCTAATTTCGGACACCCATATACATGTTATTGACAATGTCCACATCTGCATCCACATCTTATCCACCCCATTGTTTGCATTCCTTTTACTTAGAGAATCTTCATATCCCAAAATCTGTTTTTCATGATTTTTACTAAATCTGTATACGGCACACTGTCTAACGTATATTTTCAATGAAATCTCTTTTTCCACTCTACAAAGCGATGGTTCCACGACAACCAATTGGCGATTTTCAAATCATTCTCACTCATCTCTTCTTTTAATGATGGGGTAAATAAAAATGATTCTATAAGCAGATCTTTCGTGAGGATTGTCAAAGTTTTATAAAAATATCCCCCATATTCGTATGAATCCCCGTATGTCCACGATTACTCACCTAAAATCGAAAAAAAGCCACATGCATGAGAAAGACAAAAACAGGATTAAAGAAAACAGAAAATATGGATTTACATGTCCGTGTTGCATAGTGATGGGATAGGAAAACGTAACTTCCAGAAGTAGTTTGATCGGTTCGTGTGGTGCTCAACACAGCGGTGTATGCCTTCCGCTCAACTGGCTAGTGCGGTGTTCGACGACGTGGTTTATATAGTGAGGTTGTCCCCACCATAGTGTGTTGTATTTACATTATAGGAACAGATGTGCAGTTCATGTGTTCCTCACGTTGCACGTGCGATCGACACGACACACGTGCATCCAATCCGTGCATGTACAGTCATAACGATGCGTGTGTGATTGAGGTGACAGCCAAGTGTTCATCCTGTGTATGTATATCCTATGAATAGATGAGCACGTGTTCCTCACGTTGCACATGCGATCGAGACGACACTCAAATGTTCCATCCATGCACGTGTGGTCTCGCCAACACACATGTGTTTCATCCGTACACGTGCGCTGCACACAAGCACGTGCGTTATGGATCTACTACTTAAGCGATGCAGTGCAGGAAGCGTAGGGAACACTGTACCGTGCTCGGCCACACACACATTTCGGTGTGTGTGTGGCCGCCGAGTCTCTGTAGCATGCGCGCTGAAGACCATATCGAAGCCATCGCAGAATGTCTCCGTGCCGGACAGAATATTCTCTCGTTGAATGACGAGACATTGAGTCGTCTATCGTTTGCATTTCTCGCTAAGTCTGCCACGCATCAAGTCGGTCTTGTATTTCACCGTTTGCCTGCAGCCATTTAAACGCATCCACGCATTAATTACCTTCGTTATTGTCTGAAGCATTATAACACTTGTGCACACACATTGATGGTCCTACACCCACCCAACGTGACTGTCATCTATGCCAGCGGGAGAGTGAATTGATGAAAGAAGAGAATATCAACACATCATAGTCTGCTATGTTCTAATCGTTCAATTCCATCTGCATTCTGCTTTTTTTGACTGGTTTCCCATCCGTTTCCTCTGCGGTGACAGAGTTACCACAGACTGAATCACCTGTGTTGCGCAACGCTTCTGCATCTGATGCGGTTTTGACACCTCGTCATTCGCTGACGACAACACCCCGCCCCACCACGTTTGCCGCCTACACCAACACCGCACACCACTATCGCCACACCACCTTCGCGAACGACACCGTGCAACATCTGTAGTTATGTATATTGTGATCCCGTTCGGCAATGTTTCAAATGGCGTGCGCGTGAATTGATGTATATCGGATGTCATCATCTCCCACACATAGTGGAACAGATTGTGCGCAATTTCACACGTCTGGGGAACGTCGTCTTGTCGAGAACATCTGCTGTCGTCTTCCACTGGTTGCTACACCACAACCATCACCACCCTCCGTCGTTGGCATCCCATCTGTACTTTGATCTTTTTCAACTTTTTTTCTCTCTCTCCTCTTGACTCGTGTGATGCTGTATTGAGACAGCAGACTCCATGTCACACGTCATCATATGTTCTATATGCTTCGATGATGTTGTTCCCGTCGACGATGTGCACATCACCCCGTGTCACCATCACTCCTGTCGACCGTGCATTGCACACTGGACATCGCACCGTCGCATCTGTCTGATGTGTCATCGCACGTTAGTTGCCTCTGCCGCAGTGTGTGATATGTGTGATGGTGTGAGATATGCAAGTGATACAAATGATGATTTTTGCCGACTTGTTTGAAGATTTCTACTTTCTATCGCCCTTACAACAGCGCGCGGATTCACACACCCGTTTCGCGATTCTTCGCATTTTCTTCACGATCCGCATGTACTCGATAAAACTCTCGAGTTCTCCCACCATTATGAGACTCACCTATGTCGCCTATTTGACAGGTTGCTTGTCACCTTCGTCATCCATTCCGCAACAATTGCTTGATTGAGCGTGCACGACTTGCATTTGATTTAGAACGTTTAGCGTCACTCGTGTGCAGATGTATAATGACAGCGGACACCATGTCGCACATCGTCACGTGTCTCGATGATGCTGTCTCGATGATGCTGTTCCGATCGTTGATGCACACACCACCCCGTATCACTATCACTTTTGTTGCACGTGCATTGCACAATGGACATACAATAGTCACAACTATCCGATGTGTCGTCGCAGGTTGGATGGTTCTACCGACGATGATGACATTGAGGATTTATTGGCAGACATGAACCGAGTTTGTGATGTGCGAGGTGCGAGTGATGTTTCTCATGGTGACTTGATTTACAATTTATTAGTGTGTCTCTACCACGATGATGAGACCAGACTCTTCTTAACATTTGAACGTTTTCTCCGCACTCCACGTCTACTGGATGGCGTTCTATGCTTCTCAAAAGATATGTGTACACCGTCACTCGCGCCATTTTTCTGCAACTATTACTTGATTGTGAAAGAGCTTGTTGAATCCATTGTTATGTTATCACGTTCGGATGTTCACCCTCTGCTTTTCGATGTCTATGCATCATAGATTGACCGTGCGAGGAATGCCTTTGACTCTGCAACTCTTATGTGACATTGAATTGTAACATGTATTGTTGTTAGAATTATAATTGTTTTTACACAACAAAAAACTCATTTTCTGTGTTGCAAACCCCATCCTACTCCTCCACCTCTCTGCGATAGACGTCACATCTCACCGGCGTTGAGAGTGCGTGCGCGCGAGGCAACGGCGCAGTATGTTGACGTCCGTCCTAGCGAGTGGACACGGGTAGGTGCTCTATGCGTGAGGTTTTGCAGTTTTTCCCGTCCACTTCGCGCTATGCAGCCTCCTCTCCCCGGGTGAGTTTTTTATTTTTCGGATTGCTCAGATTGTGTGATGCAGGATTGTGTCATCGTGTGATACGATTGCGCAACATTGCATCATCGTCGAACCTGTCAGAACTTGTCGCATCGCTGTGACCTTGAAACTGTGCTTTAACCGGCTCATTTTAGGTACAACATCTCCCCACACCTCCTGTGCTTTAACCGGCATGTCTGGGATCACTACACTGTGCTTTCACCGGTACACATTTTCACGTTTCCTCTCCCTCTTTTCCTTTACCCCAGTCTGTGATTTAACCGGCACATGTGTTATTCTTATGGAGGACACTGTTTTTAAACCGGGACATTTTTGCACGGACACATGATACCCACCACCCCCATCGCCATTCCCCTTGCTTTTTTTCTGTACTTAAACCGGCACTAGTCTCCTACTGACTTGAACGCAGTTTTTGAACAGACGTGAAGGATTTCGAGCATGTTGAGTGAGGAATCGTTACCAAGTAATATATGTTCACTCTAGTAGATAAATCGTAAAAGTAAACCTTAAAATTTATTTTATGAAAATTTTGTAAAAATTCTCCAACTCAAGTCTTTTCTCATACATATCATTCATTGTGAACATATATTATTCGATACCGATATAGTGACTTACTGTTTTTTTAATTATTGCCTATATCCGCCATAGTAGCCTTGATTGTAAAAATAATTATGCTGATTGAACGATGAATGATTGAAGAGTTTTGTAAGTGCATTTTAGCTTCTGGGTAAAAATGTCTTATTTGTATAGAAAGGTTAAGTTGTGAAAATTTGTCTAAAATCATTGAAATTATGTTATCAACAGTACTGTATACAATATATTGATGAAATTAGTACGTTTTGTACATAATTATTTTATTTTTTTATAGAATCGTGTATAATGTGTTTAGTTAGATTACACATTGGCATCCATAGAAAGCAACCTCTCGCGCCCATGGGGTTCAAGCCTTCGCACCCAGTGGGCGTGCCAAATACACCCATGGGGCACTATTGAAAAAATTGGCACACTTTTGCCATACTTGGCACCATTGTGTGCATTTCCAGCAGGGCAAAAATTGTTTTTGTCGGCTCTTTTTTTTCAATGACTAAATTCGGGTTTCGTGCGAGACACACTATTTAAAATCCAATGAAGGAGTCGAACAAACAATCGGGGACACAATTGAGTTCTATACAAAATACAACTTATTTTAAGAAAGATGGAACAAGAATTGCTGCCCTACTAAACCAAAACTCGTGGAGAACAATGAAATGATCAGAGGAAAAAGCCCTCTAGTGGAGAAAAAATAAATGATATTTTAACTTTGAAGGAAATAAAGGACTTTATTAATGTAAGGCACGTGAAAAAAACCCGGAATGAATGTTGAGATATATATATTAGTTATTCAAGTTTTTTATGACTAAATATAATTCTACATGAAACGGTACATTACCTTACAATTACCCAAATACGTTTTGAACCACATTATAGTTTTGAACAGAGTTATACCCAAAATTCTTAATTATCTTTCTTTATCATAAAATATGCTTCTTTAATAATTTGGGATTAAGAAAGAAATTTTACCACTGGTAAAAATTGTTTTTACTTACCATCACAGGTCAGACCAGTAGCAGAGGGTGAAAATGGGCTTGTGGGTATGATGTGGTACCAATTTTGAGGCTGATGTTTTTCATCGATCAATATAGGCTGCGCTCTTACTTCGTATGATGTATTACTCTCCAAACCAGAAATATTCACAACAGATCCAACTGCAGATCCATTACGAACTGTCGATTTTGTATTTCCTTCTTCCCACTTGTCCTCCTAAAAATGAAACATATTTCGTATAATAGCAAATTAATTATTCTGTTCTAAGAACATAATTATTCTTTAAAAAATTGGACTTGAGCATGATCACGTGAACAAATAAAGATGTTGTAAGATGGGTTTTCTTATAATCTTATGCGACGCTACTTTATTATGTCAACTACTACTTTATTAAAAACAAAAAAAACCCCTAAAGAATACGGCTGTAATCCAGTCTTTCCTTCCAATTCTCAGTGAAAAATGAACACGCGTGTTGAGTATTTTATTTGACCCCAATTCACCCTCTTTTCCTGGTTGTGTACGAAGCGACTAATGGGGTGGCAGTGTGCGAACGCAAGATACTGCTGACACAAGTAAAACGCCCACGTGTCTACAGCGACAGAAAGAGTCTGCAGAATGGGTCCCTATTCCAAATGTACTTAAACAAAATTTCCAATTTGATTCGGATACGTTTATTATTTTGTATGTTATAGAATCAACAAAAATTGATCACGCGCACCTTTATCGTAAAGTCTTGAAGAGATCTCGATTTATTTTTCTTATACTTTCCTTATACCTACATTAAATGGGAAATTAAAGACCTGAAGAATAAATGATTACCAATCAGTCAAAATACTTTCTTTCAACTGAAGATAGTTCGCTACTGATCGGTGTCGTAGGGACGGCGAATAATTTCTCACAGAAGTCACCAAAATGTCAACACTTATTATCTCATAAATAATTATATATGTCTAATAGTAATTTATAATATTATAAGTATGGTATATTGGGGAATACTATGAATAGATAATTTTCAGTTGTTTAAAAATGCGTGAATAAAAGAGGTAAGCACAATTTAAGACCAATTTATTATTTTCTATTTATTTCTATCTATTTTCTTTGTTGTTCCGTGTAAATAGTGTGTCAATTCCATAAAATTGAGTAATTACTCCTTAAACCCGGAAACAAACAAAAAAAATATGTCGACGACGTAAACTGCCCAGTTACCAAATTAGCAAAATACTTGTAGTTACATATAGAATTATCATTCGTCATATTCATGGTTACACAGCAGAGTAATTGAATAAGTGAAACAATGTTTGAATCCCTTTACGAAATATATTTCTTAAATTCATTTTGTCAAGATCATGATGTGTGTGGTCATACATTGATACTGTATTAAAAGTTTTTTAAGATTTATTGGAAACAAATGACCATTTTGTGAGCCATCCGAACAAAGCTCGGTCACCCAGATATTTAGTATAATATGGGGTGTGTCGTATATATATCTTTATATTCT
This sequence comes from Laupala kohalensis, assembly GCA_002313205.1. Classification (NCBI taxonomy): domain Eukaryota; kingdom Metazoa; phylum Arthropoda; class Insecta; order Orthoptera; family Trigonidiidae; genus Laupala; species Laupala kohalensis. The sequence continues at coordinate 806,860 of NNCF01126653.1, read as the reverse complement.
TGTAATAACTGCCAATCAGCAGTGCTCAGTTGGAGGGAAAAATTATTATTATTATTATTTACAAGCTGGATGTAATTGTGGTCCTATCCTTATATTTCACCAACATACATGTCATATTATTTTCCACGTATAACTTGATCTGTGCAGATGATTCATTTACTTTAGAGCGACTAAAAATACAGATTCAAGCTTCGATTTCGAAGTATCATATGACTCAACAATGACACATCGACGGACATTACCAACAAAACGAGTCTGATTAAGAAATTTAAGCCCATCATTTGAAAACAACTTGGTGAATTAACAAACTTGAAGAGATACATTTCTTTCCAAATTTGTTGAAATGAAACTATATTCCAAAGACGCTTGAAAATAAAAGGTTTCTTATGTGTGAGACTCTCTAATTTCCCATGAAAACGTTTACTGTTTTTGTACAATTGTATTTAACATGTTGGATTAATTAGAGACCAGTCAGTATATTGAACAAATTCAGAAATTTCTAACTGTATTTAAATTTAAAAATCACCTTAGGTTATTTAAGGACCCCCTCCAGTCATATCCAGTGGTTAACAGGAATTTACTCAATGCTTTAATTTTATTTGTCGAAGATGAGACCATGATGATTCTCACCCAACGGTTTCCAGGTTTTGAATGACAGAAATGGGAGGAGGGATGTTGGGTTACTACGAGTATAAGGCATTGATTGGATCGACATTATAGATGAGCGAACCGCCAGCTGAAAACCTCATCTAATGATACTAAACGATACGAACTCACGTTCTGTCATTCCGTTTTGGGGAAAGAAGTTAATTGTATTTTGCGTATTACGACGAAATGTTATAATAACGTGCAGATAATATCCTTGATTCGAAGCGAAAGGAGTCCCGAACAGGATACGAGAAAGGTTAATATCCACATACACTTTAATAAATTTAAATCAATCAATTAAATCAATAATAATAAATCCATCCGTTAAAATAAATTTACTATCGGAACCTTGTATAGAACACTCCTTATTATCATATCTGTTTATTCAAGTATCGATTGTATGAATTATCTTCTACCTTAAACTCTTTGGCTTATAGGCTGTTCTAAAACAGGCGCCTCATATTTGCATAATACAAATTGCATAAAAAACGGTGCGACGTACGGAATAGTCAGGCAGCCAAATAGGGATTTTTCATCGAACCGTGTTTTGCCCTTTTAAGTATTTTTATTTGCCGTATTTCAATATTTGTGTATGAAGATTCAAAAACTTACGGGTACTCATTTGGGCAACTTCTAGAATTCAAGATGATTACCAACCCTATATGAAGGAGTTGAATTTTTGAGAATTTGTACCTAATTAGACATGTTCTTGCGTTCTTTGTTTAAATTATTTTTATTGATATAAAACATACAGTTTTGAAAGAAGTGTTTTATATGTAAAAAAATTAAAAATAGTGAAGGCAGCCATAGAATGATATTTTAATTTGATTGATGAAAAAATGGTCAAAAATGAAATATTTTCAAATATAATTTTCTAAATGAAGACAGAAATCTGAATAAATTATACGTGTTGATTATCATTATCATCTTTTTCTCCTTCTACATGGTTTTTTCTGTTTAAGCCACTATTATATGCACAAACGCGAAACACTGTTCAGGATAAAACTACGCTCAAGCAACCAGATCTTTCTTTTCGACATTATTATCATATGAGCATTTTATAAAGTTCACACACACACTAGTTTTGGAACCAGTGGCACCCCAATCGACAGTAGATCTTCCGTAGTTTTTTAATAGTAACCACATTCTTCAGAATGTGAGTACAAAGCATTTCTAGTTTGAAGCATTCATAGCAGATGATTGTTTGAAGTTGTGCCCTTTTTACATTTTCCAGAAAAACGTCATTAGTTTGTGTCAATGAACACAGTCTTCGAGGTTGTGAAGAGTTATGTAGTCCTCATTTAGTGGATCAGTCTAAAACTCAAGTAAGCAATGGCATCACATCCACTCAGAGCAAGTCTAGGAAATTTGTATCTAGTATGACACCTGCGTTTTTGGACGGAACTTGTAAGTATACGAGCATCATTGACCTTCAATACAATGAAAAACCATGTACACAGATTTCTCTATATTAATTATAGACTGATCTTCGAGTTACTGCCGGGGCATCCGAGCAAGGGCATATAATACTTCGTAATTTCTAATTTTTTCAAAAATGCATATATTATATATTACATGTCAAGATTTCGGTCACTTGTTAAAGAGCAGGAAATAGGTTGTTAATTTATGTAATTACCGATTGTCTATTAAAATGCAAGTCGTAAATTAACTCATTAGCTATCCCTGATTATAGCTAATGCTTTTGAATTGCGTGTTATTTTGACATAAGCTTGAAATTAGCGCGTGACATACCTTGATTACTTTTTACGATTACGTAAGATTAAAGTTTTGAAATGTTAGATATACTCTCCTGTAAATGGTAGTATTGCTGCATTCTATCTACTTGGTACATCTACACTCCTAAATAGATTCCAAGTCTCTTAAATTTATAAATAAGTGAGGTAGTGCAGCTAAGACATATTTGTCTACGTCAATACCTAACGAAATATCGCTTATGCAGATCGAATTATGCGTTTATGCAGATGTACTCATTACACTTTATGTATAGAAAATTGAATGAAAAAATCTGGAGAGTGCCCCAATCAATTTTCCAATTATAACTAAGCAAAACGGTCTAAGCACTAACCAACATACATTGGCTTAAAAATAAAAGTTGACCGAGAAGAAACACAATAGAAATCATAATATAATATACTTATCAAACACGAGATTATTAAAAATAAATAAATATAGAACACTCCTTACAATCATATCTGTATATTCAAGTATGGTTGTATGATTATCTTCTATCTTAAAATCTAAAATAGGCACCTCATATTTGCATAATACAATTTTGCTGTATCTAAAAAAGCAATTTAGCAATCTGTACGCAGAATAAACGAGAAATCTGTACGGGGAATCAAAATGCTCATATTCATAGTTTCAAAATTTTGAATATTAAGAAACTGGAAGTGGCGGGTTGTGTGTAAGTGAAGTCGGTATGATATGTCCAGAAAAAGGCTTCTATTCCAATGCATTCCAAGTCAAATCTCAAGTTTAGTTTCGCTGCATAATTTGTTCCTGAATTATTGGGGAAATAAAATTCTCTACACACATATATACACATTTACGACATTGGAAATCATCGCCAAAATTTGAAAATAGACTCTCCAGGAGCCAATTCGTAAAGTTCCGAAGGGATCTCGATTTTTTTCAACCGATAACAATACTTCCCTTATTTGTATAATTGGAAAGTAAAAAGTGGATACACTTTTGAGAAAGTTTCCAAAAAATACTTTGATCGTCCTGTGAAGTTCAATATCTACATTATATTAGGCATATGAAATACTGTTAAATTGTCCAACCTCTTTATATCGGTCAATAGCATTTTTGCGATGTCTTTCTGAATAATATTTCGTGCATAAATACCTATAATTTTATATTTGTTACGTATTATAATTTTATATTTTATAATGTTAAATACAGAGAACATGTTGTAGCAACTACAAGAACTAGGAATACCGAAATCGCGAGAAGAACTTACAAGGTAACTTACCCCTTTCTTCCTGTAGTTCCACATGTATGAGGACGGACATTTCCCTTTACCCTCGCATTTCAACTTGAATTCAAACTGCAAGAAATTAGCTCCAGTGGCTGCCAGTATCGGAACATCAGGCTGCGTTGGAGGATAAAATATTCTTGGCGGAAGTTTCTCCTGATTTTCTGAGGGATAGTGTTCTCTTCCTAGAAATAAAATTGTTAAACAAACATCACCAATTAATTATACAAACACATAATCCAGAATAGTAATGAAATTTTCCATCTTCTCTTTTTTGCCGTTCAAATATGTAGTAATCGCAGAAACGTTACCAAATCTCATTAGCTCTGAGCAGTTTGGGTTCAGAAAAATTTAGGTTCATAGTCTCCAGAAGGAAGTAGGAAATTCTTGTAAACTTGTGTCGTAAATAATCATGTATTCTAATCCAACATGCACACATGCAGTTTAAAGGCGGCCATTCATGATGCTGCAGAGGGGCATTTTTCTCTCCCCCACCTCCAATAGTTTCTCTCTATTAATGTTATAACAGTATTATAAAAAAGTTTTGAATTGTCGCAATTATTTTGAAAAATTCAAAACTGAACTGAAATATTTTACAAAGCAGAATGTTTTGAGAACACAGGCATGAAACGAAGAGTAAGTATTTCAGAATAATGTAATTATTTCTTCTTTTAAAAACTATATTAAAAATAATCGTAAAAAACCTTTTTTTTTTGAACAAACAATTATACAAAAAATACGTTGATTTTATTTTATAATTTTTAGTAAAAGAATTTGTTTATTTAATTGTCAAATGAGCACAAACTCATCAGTACTCCCATTTACCATTAGAATTTGCTAGTCCACCTTCCACATTAATCATCAGACTCTTGTTTCCAATCGAGCTGAAATTTTACAGATAAGCGTTTTCTGTTTTGTGTATTTAAGAAATATGAAAATTGTCTTTAAATCGTACAATTTGTACGAATAGTTAAGAATTTACAAGAGCGATAATTAACTAGTGTCGCAGCCGCCGCTGCCGCACGACAGCCCCTTCCCTTGAGGTTCTAAGAGTGTATGGAGGTTGATCGAGGACTTAATCGGTATTGAGGGTGACACTTCTTTTTTTCCACTTTAATTGATTTATACAACCCGGCTTATCGACATTTTGGCCATTACCTGGGCTTCATCTATCTCTTGTTACATCTAGATCTGTGTTCATTTTCTTTATGTCGCTCGTCCTCAATCATGTATATGCGGGCGTACTTATCTTCCACTATTGCCTGATATCACATATATCAATTCCGTATATCCGTAGAAAATGTTTTATCATATATACTATTGTATTGTAGTCTCTTGGGTAGCTCAAGGTCTGCAGAGCACTTTTCCAGACTATCTTAAGATCACTGTCTGTTAACACTCGTTTAAGTCCCCCTGATTCATACGCTGTTGCTGCACACTATGCTTCGTAATCAATTGTTGCACGAATCTTTATAGCGCTGATATTCTGGGCAGTTATTGCTCCGAACACTATGGTCATTTGTATGTGACAATTTGCGCATCTACTTTTCGCTGCTTTATTGGGACATTCTTTAAACATATGTCCGTCGTTTCCACAATGGCTACATATTACCTTAACCTCCTTACAGGTCATTAGAGTCCATGCAAGTAGGGAAAAATGCAGTTTCGCACCATAGAGAAGAGCCGTAGTGACTCTTCCCCGTGTGTGGGACTCGCCGAATATCTCGACCATACCCACTAAAAAACCCTCCTGAAATCAACAAATATCAAAATAGAAAGATGAAAGAAAAGAAAAGAAAACACAATAAAAATACATTATATCACAAAAAAGGGAAAACAATTTTTAAATATTATATTTTCGAATTACAGAAACGAACGATGAAAAAAAAGAAGACAGTAAAGTTGAAAAGGGAATGAAAATTTAAAACCCTCCCGAGAACTTGTGGGAGGAACCCCGATCTACTCGATGTTGGCGAGCCCTAAAGCCCCACAAAAAAAATCCTTCCAGGTGCGCGCTATGTGGCCATAGCGCATGCATTTAAAATAGCGAAACGGTTCTATAAAGTCGTCCACACGATGGAACGCATGCCACAAGAACAGTTTTCCGCGGTGCATTCTTTCTCAATACCAACCTGCATTGCCCAATGCTTTTTATGCCACATAGCTTGAACTATAGTTTTAATCACTCTTAGATCTCTATCTGTTCCCCCATTCGTATCCTGGAACTACCACAGGAATTCTTCCTCTGTCCTCTCTGTAACACCAAAAACGTAGTTTCGGTGAGTTCCTTTTCATAGGTATCACCTGTAGGCCTTCTTTTTCCATTATCTTTCCACATAGCGTGGCATAGCTACCTGTATCATCCATTTCTAGTAGCACCTCGCCACGCCGCGTGCTCCTACATGCATCGATATTCACTATTGGAACCCCTTCAAGGAATTCCCATACTTGTTTCTCCACATCTATGTCTTCTGTCTCCTGTTCTTTTCCTAGTATGAGTACCTGCCGCTGTGAACGGGTGCGACGGTGCCTAACTGTGATAAACGTTTTGTCCTCGTCAGTAGTATTTACAACGCTATTCTTAATAACATCTGCATACCGTGTACTCCGCAAGTTTGCCTTGCCTACTTGTGTACTCACCATCGTCTCCCCCAGCCTATCCATCTGTTCTTGTATATCACGCACAGTTCGTTCTATTTTGTCAATGCGCTGGTGCATAACCTTGACGACAAGCTTCAACTCTTTGTCTGTATGGCGAATACATTCCGTCATCTGGTGCAACATTCGTTTCTCGAAGTCGCCCCTATTACATTCGTATTTCTGTGCCCATTGGGCGTTCAACTGATAAATTTCCTTCAAGTTCGTCCACTGCTTTATATTTTGCAGACTCTGCAACCCCCGCATGTATAACTGGAACGGATTTCCCCTCCTTTTCTATTTTTTTCATTCATCTGCATAAACAGGGATTGGTCTAAATTAGTCGTTACGTGATCTATCGTGTATTCTAATTGCTTTTCCTTCGTATGAGTTATACAGTCCTCTAGTTCATTTGTTAGTCGTGTTCCATCTACATTATTCTCTTTCGGAATATCTCGCAACATTTTATCATTTTTATCGAGTAATGTCTGTAGTCTCTCGTTTTTCTGTTTAACCATGTTGTAACCCCACAACAACTGATGAACATTAGCTTTCACCCTATAACGTATGTTACATGCCTGCTTATATCTGTTTTTGTGCAAGAGCATCAGCACCTCATCCTTTAGTTGGTGCATTGAATATTTCGAAATTCAACTCCAATTTCGGTATTTTTCAATTATTTCTACTTGTCACACAATTCCCACTCCTTGGCCAAAATGGGTGTCTCATTTCTTCTGAGAGCTGAATTTAGACTCCCACGTTATCAGGATGTCACTATATCAGCTCAATGATGTCGAAAACTCTTCAGTGATGTAATTTTCGATAATTTTTACATTGCTTTCTCTTTCCAAGAGGCGCTAGGTGTATACGGACTGAATTATGAACTTAGGCGTCATCGGGAATATCACTATTAGTTTCAGAGGTCTCGAAAACTATGATCTCAACTCGAATTTCATTTTCAATTCTTTTTCACTTTATTCCATTCTCACCCTCTACCCAAAGGGTGTTTATTCCTCATGGGGGTGATTGTGGGCTTAAGTTGCATGGAGAGTGTCTCTCTTCTCTTCAACGCTCCCAAAACCGAGTTATTCAATACTAATATCCGTCGTTCTTTATAATTTTTACCTACCAACGCATTCCCATTATCCATCTTAACAGCACCGAAAACTATGGTTTGGAGATATGGACGTATTATCTCCCATGTGGACTTATAGTGAACACACAGCATTGGGGGCGTCCTAATCCATCTTATCACACAGATAACTATAATTTCCAATCTAACATCGTTTATTCCATTATTTTACCCCCTTCCCCCTCGTTCCTAGGGGTGCCAAGGTTGTCTTATCCCCACTGTGTTTGCTGTCAGATAGTCATCTGTATACCAAGTTTGGTTAAAATTTCTCCAGGTATTCTAGAGTTATAGTGAGATATACATTCAAACAAACATCCCCATTTCAACCCCTTTAAGGATAGATTTTCGTAAAGAGTACAAAAATCATCTATTATCATACAAACCACACATATCTGTAAAAGTTTTGCTCGATTGGAAACTTGGGAGGAGTTGAAAAATCAATTACCAATTCTGAAACGGAAGGCTAACTTGCAAAGGAACAAAACAAGTTAAATAAAAGCTTATACAAATCAATTTGTTTGAATTGTATTTCAATTTCGTGACAATGGTCATAGCGTCTTGCAAGCGTCCACTTTAAAAAGCCCTTTTCATATTTTCTGATACCCATTTCTCTGAAAATTTGCATTCTATTATAGATATAATAGTTCTGGAATGAAATAACGCATGGGCAGTATTGGGCAACACACATTCCAACATAAATGTATTAATAATTTAATCACACCGATTCCAATAACGATGCTCTTATTTCTATCAAGACTTTATCGAACTGCAATTAAATAAAAATGAATTAATTTAAAAACAACACACCAGAATAAGAAATGCTATGCCTGAAAATTTAGGAAATAACCTGAAGACAAAATAAAATTTTCTCCTCATGGCGGATCTGAAGCAACAGGATACAAATGCAATGAATTCTGAAAGCAATTCTGGTTGTATCTACGCAGTAAACAAAGAAACAATCTCTCCTTACAGCGTTTTTAAGAAGCACGAGGTGATTAGAGAATTTAGTAAAGACAAAAAGAGCCCAAAAAGAGCACATACAAAAACTGTGATGACATCTTAATTAGTTGACCATATTTAGTGAAAATTCAAGACAAAAGAACCTCTTACTCTAATTATCCCTCTGAAATCTGAATATCGAGAAATCCTTTCTACTACAATTATATCGAAAAATATTAAAGAAACCTCTGCAATACATCCCCTCAGAATTTCAGACCCGATCTTTAATATTTATTTCTTGCTTCAGTGTATGTCAATCATTCAAAACGAACGAACCAATAATTTCTCCATTTCACATTCCGAGATGGTCTCTTAATTATTTCGTGAAATATTGAGAAAATGGTCTACCGTGACATTAACGACAATCTAAAAAAATTGTGTCTACTTCTTTGCTCCCTTTCAAAATGACATATCGGAAAACCCAGAAACGAGTCTAGGTATTTGATTTAAAAACGTTGACAACCGAAAATCGAGATGGTTTCTCAATTAGGTTGTGAAATGTAGTGAAATTTTGCGAAAAGCCACATTTCACTCTAAATTAAGCCTTTACAATCAGAATTTCAAAAAATTGCCTTTCTTTGTGTTTCTGTATAATTTAAAAATAATTCCTGTCAAAATTTCAAGTTGATCAATGAGCCAGTCGGTCAGGACAACGTTGCAGACATTTTTATTCCTTTTTCTTCCGTTGGGAAGCGAAATATCGAAAATTTCAGAAATTACTTTTCAGTTAATTAGTTTATCTACATTCACATATAAAAAACAAATGTTTCGTCAATCACCTCGTAAGATCAGTACTAATAATATACTATGCGATTAGCGCTAATAAGAAACCGTCCGAATTTCGAAAAATCCAATTTTTTAGTGAGCTCATGCATTACAAATGCAACATCCTGTCAAAACCTCAAGTTTCTATCTTAAATCAAAGCAAGAAGAAAATTATTCATGTGTCCATCATTCTGGATATCTTTCCAACATTTTCCAACACTTTTTCCCTACTTAAAAGTTAAACAACCAAAATTACAGGAAGTGTTTAGATTTTTAATTGAGCAAAATTTATACGAAAAAATCAAGTTGAAAATCCTATTAGGTCAAGGTAGCGAAGAAAAAATATCATGACGCTAGAGCAAATGAGAAAATAATTTCTGCCCCTTCGCACCCGTTAAAAAAGTAAAATATCAAAAAGCGCATTGACTCGTTTTTAAATATCTGAATTAACAATATCTGCGTAAAAAATGAGATGGTATCTAATATTTTCTCAAAGTAAATTTCATTAAATCAATCACAAAGTTAGTTCGCGTTATATAGTGAAAATGGGTGGCGGGTATGCAGGGTAGATAGGGAGGTGAACTCACTCGGTTTGAAANGGTATCTAATATTTTCTCAAAGTAAATTTCATTAAATCAATCACAAAGTTAGTTCGCGTTATATAGTGAAAATGGGTGGCGGGTATGCGGGGTAGATAGGGAGGTGAACTCGGTTTGAAACGGCGGTAAATATCTTTCCTTCTTACTTTTATCACCGATAGAGTTCGCACCCGTTCAGTACAGTACTAGAGTACCTATAAGTATTTATATATCTATAAGTACTTATAGGTACTCTAGTACAGTACCGTTTACAGACCCTATAATTTAAAAATATAGGGTGTCTAGTACCGTCCAGAGTGCGTCGAGAGAGCGTGTGGCCGATGCGCGTTACGTTTTTGATTGGCTGGACCATTATTCAGTCAATGGGGAGCGAATTTAAAATTCCAGATACACTGCAATTGAACTCATTCAATTCACGTCACTTTGATGTCTACCGGCCAGCAAACCTATTACACCTCCTAAAACTCGAGAACCAGTAATCCGATTTTCGTGATTCTTTTTTAATTCATAGATATATTCTCTGGCAAGGTTTGCGTATATATTTTGTTATCTTAGGTATCACAAGTAATAGACAATAACGATAATACACAATAAAATCGGGGGGGGGGAATCAGTCTTAAGAGACATATTCACTTACGCTGCCTAAACTGTTAGAGATAGGTCGTAGCAATGAATGGCAAAATTGTTCGTCTTAAAAGAGTTCTATAAAATAGTCCGCGACAGCATCTACAAGCGTTAACCAATTTTTATGAAAAAAAGTTAAAAAAATTGACGTTAAAATATTTCAACTTAAGAGAGCAATTCAAGTAGATAAAAATAAATCCTAATACAATTAAATGTATTCTGTGTTTTATGCATTTATGAAAGATTAAATCTGTCTTTATCTCGTAAAATTTGCACGAATGGTTTAGATTTTACAAGCGTTTTAATTTTCCGAGCAGTCGCGGCCGCCGCCGCTGCCCCCGTCGTGTGTTGCCTTGGGGAGGGTCATGCAAGCATTTGACTGGCGCGCTACCTTGAGGTGCATCATGTGAAACTATCATTTTATACTTACGTTAGTGAATTTGAGTCACGATCCACTTTGACTGAAAAATGGCGGATCTCGGTGGTGGGGGTAGAGCGGTCACACTCTCTCTAGACGCACTCTGGTACCTGTTAATTGTGATTCCTAAGATTACAAAATATATACGCAAGCCTTGCCAGAGAACATATATATGAATTAAAAAAAGAATCGGATTAGTGGTTCTTGAGGTGCTATAGGTTTGCTGTCCAGTAGACATGAAAGTGACATGAATTCAATTGCAGTGTATATTGGAATTTTAAATTCGCTCCTCATTGACTGAATAATGGCGCAGCCAATCAAAAACGTAACGCACATCGGCCACACTCTCTCTAGACGCACTCTGGAACCGTCATACGGCATCTCTTTTAAAACAGAATGCATGGTTAAACGAAAACAAAGATCAGTAGTAGAAAAATTGTCTTATTTAATTTAGCATAGTGAAATATCCTTTCTTAGTCGCTCAACCTCCACAAATTCTTATAAATATTACGAAAATTAAATAAATAAATAAATCAAGATTTACGATCTTTTATGGACGAACAGTATATATTCTGTGATGAATATTTTAGTAGCGTATCATGAAAAATTTGAAACATTCTCAGTATGTATTACTTGTAAATAAGTAAGTAATACACCTTCATGCTTCACAAAGTATAAATAAATAAATAAATTTATTGTCAAAAAACAGTATTATTACTCAGTAAGTTTATAAACTTATTACTTGACAATATAACAGTTATTGTCAATCTTATATAGTTTATTAGTTAATTAAATACATAGCTTATTCATTTTATAAACCATATTATATTATTCTCTCTCACTTGTCAGTTTACTGACCAACAACGCTTTCAAAACATAATTGTTGTTCTAACTATATAGATACCCAAGTTTTGTGCGCTTATAATTACTAAGTGTTCAACAGCATTGTCATGTTTACACAATAGGCCTATGGTTTTTCATATAATTTAAATGGTAACTTTCGCAAAATTTTCTCTCTTGATTTAAACTTTCTTTTGCGAAAAATACGTAAATCAACTTTTTAAACTCACCTATATAAATAAAAATTAAATGCTAAGAACGGCTGGACCGATTCGACTAATTAAAAAAATGTTCGTAATCGTCAGAATAAGGTTTTTAGGGAAAGAAAAATTGGAAAAGTTGCTCGGAAAATTGAAAAAAACTGAAAGTGCTTTTTTCTATGGGATTTTTGTATGACCTCAAGACCATAACTCACGATTCGAACGAT
>NNCF01126653.1:764323-794275 GCA_002313205.1 Laupala kohalensis | reverse complement strand
ATATATAACGGTATTTACCTTTCAATTAAGTTTGTTATCAGCTAATTATAACTATGTTTACAATGAACAACCATTATTTTTGGAACCATTGTTGGTCATTACAAGTGACAAGTGAGAGAGCATTATATAATACGGTTTATAAAATAATTAAACTGTAATTAATGAACTAATAAACTATAAAAGGTTGATAATAACTGTTGTATTGTCAAGAAGTAAGTTTGTATTACTCAACACTGTGTATAGAATGAAGGCATATTACTTATTTATAAGGTATACTACATATGTATTATTTATTTACAACTATTACATGTTGAGAATGTTTAAAATTTTTCCTAATATTTATAAGAATTTGTGGGGATTAGAGACTAGGAAAAGATATCTCATTTTGTGGAATTAGATAAAACAATATTTCTACAATTTTTTTCTCTGAAAAATGTACCACCAAACTTTGTTTTCATGTAACCATGCATTCCATCTGTTTTAAAGGGGGCGGCGTTTGACGGTACTGAAAAGACGCGAGATCTATCTTTTCAAGCATGGGAACAGACCTACTCTAAAGCTGAGGAAAAGAATAAATGATTCAAGATACCTTTCAAACAACTTACCAGGGTGGTTTTTGCGTGTAGGTCATATACAATAGTACTCAATATTTACTCGCCAACGTTTCCTTATAATTTATATCATCAGGGCTTGTTATACCTCGTTCAAGAATTTAACTTCAAAATGAATTGATTTGAGTAAAAAAATACTCAAATTGACCATCTGAATTATTCAAGTTTCTTCTAGTTCAACATGTTTCTTTTAATAGCTACAGTATTATTTACGGTTTCCTGCACATTATTATTGCAGAAAGAAGCGTTTACCTTTTCTCTTCAAGTACTTTCATCTGAATATTAGCAATAATAACAAAGATATTATGATTTGAAATAGGTTAGTAAATTGTACTGACCAAGACTCTGAATGACGACGTAATAGTCAGTTTGTATTGCTTACTTTGTACATGAGGGTATAAATAAATATAAATGTGATGTAAATTTGCAAGGTAATCTATTTTTAGAGTGATTTTCGAATCATACAAGCATTATGCTCCGATAAATAAGGTGGAAATGACAAATATGGCCATTTTCAGCTGAATTAAAGGTTTTACACCTGCGGAAAGAACAATATGAGGTTGATGGTTTTCTGACGGTTCAAAAGGGTATGAATCTGGGCCCTGTGGGTCAAAGTATGAGACCGATCGCAACGATTGATATCTGTGCTGTATGCACCAGAATCGAAAAAGTAGATCCTCTAGATTCAGTCACAAAATTTTTTCGTTTTCCTGGATGATTTACAAGTTTAAAAACTTCAAATTTATCACTCAGCCAGGTAAAAATAATTTTTTCGACCCATCTTAATATATATTTATATACTTTGCGGGTATATAAAGTATATATCCTAATTTTACAAATTCATTATAATACAACTTTAATACAAAACTTGATTTTATACATAATTTTTAGTTTCACCCCCAGCAGCAAGAATAAATAAAATCATTGCTTGAAATCACCCTTCTGTAAGCAAAGTAATTTTAGTTCTCCGTGAGAGAAACAAATCAAGCGAAACGTCACCAAATACCTTAGCACACCATTTCACCCTTAGGAGAGTTAGAGGTATTTAATCCTCTGAATATGAGCTGCATTTGTATTTATACGGCATCATGTCACTGTTTATCTGAAAGGTCGTGAAATCAATGGATTAAACACGTCTTTTCCGATTTAACATTTTTACAGGCCCCTTCCCACTCCTTTACCCTTCCCACTCCATCCATGGATGTTCTAGTGCTAGATACTCCCCCACCCAACCCCAATGGTGGTCCAGTTCTGACATAACATTGGAAGTGTCGTTATTCATCTCAGCATCTCTGGTAGAACGAACCAACTCGCCGGAAGCCGGTCAAATTTTCGCTCCCGAGGCAAGAAAACAGTGGCAATGCTGCTGCATCATTTAATTAAAACCCTTGTAAACGTAAACTATTCATCCAAATTTAACGATTTAAAGACTTTTTATCTTTGTGTGCACAATACAAAAACCATTGCATCTTGTTTATGCACAATAAAAAACCCATTGAATTGATATTGATTCATTTTTCCTTCTCAAATTAATCTGTTAAATTGAAGTATTTTAATACTTTTATTTTTACTAACATTTCTCAATAATTTAGGTTAACCTTTGTAGAAAGACATGCTGTCACGGACTTTTTATAAAAGTTTTTAATGCGGACAATATTGCCATTCAGAGTTGTTACCTACCTCTAACCATTTTTGCGGCGAAAGCGAATATACCTCTATTTCCCGGTTTCATCGACAAATACCGTCAAAATAATTGTCTATCCTTCTTTTACACATTTTCAAAATAAATGTTAACCTATGTTTATCCTAGACATCTAAACTATCTCCTTGCCAAATTTCATCACGATCGGTTCCGTGGTTTAATCGTGAAGAAGTAACAGACAGACACCCTCCCGCATTTGTACGAGTGCATTCATGTTATAACACCGAATTTTTTTCTTCTGAGAACTGAAAACAGATAGAAGCATGCGGTTTGTTTTAAAATAAGCGGGCACTCTTTGTCAATGCGTGATATAAGTGAGAGCACTGTACGGTACAGAACGCTAGCGGCAGCGGCGAAATTGAGGGCTGTTATTGGTATTTAAAATGGCGACGTTTTCATTACAAGATCAACGAGTAAACATTCGTTTTCTCCACTTGCATGGCGTGACACCAATTGAGTGAGACATGTGATTGTTTCATGGATGTGTCTAATGTGCGTTCGTGGGTGCGACAGATCAAAGAAGGCAGAACATCGTGTGACAACAAACCAAGTCAATCTCGTCCTCGCACAATTCGGTCTGACGACATGATCGAGCGATTGGAGTTTTGGAGGATCGCCGAATGAGTGTGGAATACATCGCCGCCAAAGTTGTCATTTTCGTGGGATCTACGCACACCATCCTAAAAATTC
The DNA here is from genome assembly GCA_002313205.1 of Laupala kohalensis. Classification (NCBI taxonomy): domain Eukaryota; kingdom Metazoa; phylum Arthropoda; class Insecta; order Orthoptera; family Trigonidiidae; genus Laupala; species Laupala kohalensis. The sequence goes on along the minus strand of NNCF01126653.1, from coordinate 791,272 downwards.
AAAAAGTGCCACGAATGCTGACGGACGATCATAAGGCGGCACGATGGCATGTTGCCAGGCAACGCGTGATGACGACATGAATGGGACTTTCTTTTCAGTGCTAATGCCAGTGACTTTTGGCTGTTTCCAACGATGACAGACACTCTCCTTGACCGCACATAAACACTATCAAAGTTAAACTATCCCACAACAGGCCCCGAAGGTGCCCAAGGGGGTCGCGGAGGGTAGAGCTCCGCAATTACTAGACCTCGGCACTAGGAGGAGGAGCTGTGGTCAGCATCTCGCTCCGGCCGGTTTGACCCCAGGGTAGCCCCTGGTACTCATTTTACAGCTGGGAGTCAGTCTGGATGTTGGATCCATTTAATGAATTTAATGAATGATTTGTTTTAAGAATTTAACAAAGATAAGAAAGTCATTAAATCGTAAAATTTGGACGAATAGTTTAGATTTTACAAGAATTTGAATGAAATGGTGCAGAAGCGCTATGCGTCGGAACGAAAATTTGATCGGCGCGGCTCCCGCAAGGTGGTGTAGTGTATACAGTAAAGTTTTGTATTAAATTTGTATTATAATGAATTTCAAAAATTAGGATACTGTACATGTTTTTAAAAACCAGTAAATAAACGTAGTTTTATCTAACAATATAGATAGCTTGTATTTTTTCCTGAGTAAGAGAAGGTTAGTCCAAGAAAAATCCCAAGTAACGCCGGATAATCAGCTAGTATTTTTATATTTTAATTTTTACTCCCTCTTGTTGATCAGCTATCACACAAGCAATATTTAGCTTTATTCAAATGGTTGAAATATTGATTTGAAATTTGTTAGTCTCAAAGATATACTCATTTCGGATTTCAGTGTAATCAAACCGTTTCAATATGTAATTTGCAAAACAAAAGTTTGCTTTCACCATTTGCAATTGTATTTGCCTATTTTCCAAAATTTAACCGTAGACTCTTCATCAGCGCGGTGACATCTCATAAACGCCCTCCACATTAAAATTTAGAAAAATCATATGGTTTTTCGCTAAATGTCTAGCTCTCCGGGACGTGCACTTTCGCTGCTGATATTTGGCGAAGAAAGAGACTATGTTACAAAATATTTTGAACATTCATTTTTGCACTAAATTAGAAGTAGGAGTTAAACAAAAACTCTCGTGTGTTGCCAAGACAGGTCACTATTTCATTTAATAGGCATCTGTTTCGATGAAAATGCACATGAATGAATTCTAATCCTGGATCATATTTTAATGCACTCAAATATTTATCATCAAGTTTCGTCTCGTATGTCTTAAATTCTCTTTATCGGTTCAGGAAATTTTAAATCATAAATTTCTTACGCATCATTCTCCGTAAACTAAAGTAAGTCGTGATTAGATAGTTGAAGATGACTCACATCGACTTCGATTTTAACTGATGGGATTGTAAATGCATAGCAACGTTTTGATAGACGTTAGTCACTAGGTCTATTGTCATTACTTTAATATTATTATTCCATGTGCCCCAAGATTCCATGAAAACTATTCTCCTCCTCATTTCCATCCTTTATCGTTTGCGAACACAAGGAGTACGTACCTTGCCCCGAAGCATCCTTTCCTTGATTCTCCAATGACGCCATCGGGGTAAACGACGTCGTTACGAGGTCTGCTGGACCAGGAACCGATGTCACGTTCCATGACACAACCTGAGATGGTGTAGACTTGGCGTTGAACGGATGCGGCGCCAATAACGAAAGCACTACTAAGCATGCAGTAGCCATGGCAACTTAACCTCCTGGCTTGTAGAAACACTCGGTCAGCGGCGTCACAATCAGCGGTGCGGTGACATTGCACTTGCAGCGAGCGTGGCACGACGCACGGCGCGGCGAAGCGGACTGACGTATTGCGCAGTAGGGAGGGACCACCGCGATGGTAGGCCCCACGCTACCGCGACCCCACGCTATCGCCACTCGAGTGCCACACAGTGTGTCCGATTGACTATGGCGGCACTCAGAACACCACGAGGAAATTACACAATCTGTGTGGTATCTAGCGATGACTTCTCTGTCGTCTTCTGCATTTAATTAATTATTTATGTTTTCTGATTTTTGGAAGACATTCATTTCAATTTAATTTAGTCCAGAATCGACATTATTTACTCGGATCGTGTGCCACCGAGATGGGGTCCAGAAGATGGACGTCACATGAACCTCCCCTGACGAATAACATTTTTGAGTTCCAAATAGATAAACATTACATGGAAAGAATATAACTAATTCGTTACGTTTTAAACTCTACTAAGATCAGTTATTGTTGATAGTTCATTGTCTTTAAACAATTGTCAGTAAATTTTAAAATTACAGAAACCGAAAACCTTTTTCATTTTGGTGTGATTGTGTGACTGAACACTACTTAAATATTATGTAATTAATTTATTCATAAAGAGCCTTAAAGTATATTTTACGATTTATAACTAGTAACTTGTAAATATGATTGGCCTACTAAATGCGTGTGTTAAAAATGTCTGGAAATATTTTCGTACGTCTATTAACTACTAGCTGAATGAACCCGGCGCGGGATTACCAGGGAGTATGAACTGATCATACATCTTATGTGTTCTTATTTTCTGATAGTTAAGCTTTCAATTATTTCTTTTTATTAAATTTCAGTCAAATTCACGGTAAAATCAATGCGCTTTCTGAGTCTTACCTCACTCCGATGATTAGGATTTGGAAAGAAGGGATGACTGAAATTCAGACGCACTGAATACGACATCATCGTCAAAGACTTACACATACACAGTACTTGTATTGTTGGATACCCAAATTTAGCTGCTATTGTATCCAAGGTTGAAACTTTAGCATTTAACTATAACGTTTTGAACTAAAATATCCAGATGGTTCTGCAGATTTTTATTTTTTCTATTTGACTATACGTGGACTTTAATATGGAGAGCCTCACCTATTAGCTTAACGACACCACTTCATCCCCCCTCCCTTTAGTGCTGAACTTGTACTTAAACAGCATTATGTCAAAAATAAAACATTAAATCAAAACTAATATTGGACAGGTTCGATTATTTTTACGTATTCCCCTCACCACTCGAATGTTGTTACCCTCGCCCCCATGGTTGCTGTACCCCTACATAACATGAGAAGTGCCCCTATTCTTTTCAATGATCTAGAAAAACTTATATTGCTAGTTTTGTATTATTTTTACTCGTCATCCCCGTCCCAAACCTAGGAGTATTTTACTTTTATCGTGTCAACTTAAAATTAAACGCCATCCGGAGTATTTTAATTCATCTCAACAATCACGAGAACTATGGATTCTACACTAATATCGGCTGTTTTAAATATTCTTTTTAGTGTCAGGTCCTTCTCAACCCCACCTCCAGGGGTTACGTGCACCGCGTGAGGTCTGACTGTGGATATGGCATCAGGAATATGATTATTCATCTGAGAATCCCCGACAACTATAGATTCGACTCCAATATCAGTTGTTTTCCTATAATTTTTTTTCTCGCCCTTTTCATCCCATCTTGGAGGGTTCCGTGTCCTCCATGTAATCTGAATTGAAATATAATGACATTGTTAGTATAATTATTCCACATACAAACTCTGAAAACCATGGATGCAACGCAAATCGATCCTTTGCATTTATTTTTTTCCTGTCACTCGCTTTCTCACCCCTGTTTAAAGTCGCAGGGGGTATCATATTGCAATTGGTACTGAATTTAGACTTAACAATGTGAGCAGTGCCAACATATCAGTGGCGCCGAAAACATTGGATTCGTCTCTGAAATATGTAATTAACAATAATTTTTACTTGTCATCCCCTTCTTTTGTGGTTTACAGGAGTAGATTGTGACGTTATGTATCATAGGAAGTCTTATTATGAGTTTTAGCGCCCCACAAATCATGGTCTCAACGCTAATATAGGTCACTTTGATTACTTATACATTTCATTCCCTAACCACCTCAATCCACTGTGTATTTTTACTCATGCAGGGAGATCGTGGACTTAAGACATTGGGAATGTCGGTATTCGTTTCAGAGGCCTCAAAAATGATTATTCAACACCAATAACGTTCGTTTTCAATATTTTTACTTGCCATCCTATTCCCATCCCCTACCCAAGGGCTGATAGGGGTGTACTATCCAACATGTGTACAGATTGTGGTCTTACGCGGCACGGGAAATGTCGCTATTATTCTGAGCAGCTTCTACAACTACGGATTCAAATCTAATATAGGGTTTTTCAATATTGTTTATTAATTACCACCCACTATCAACGGGGTGATAAGTAACCTATGGGGACTAATCGTGGACTTAAGTAGCAGTGGGTGTGCTACTTATTCTCTGTTGCCCTTAAAATCATGTGTGCAATATTTTAAAATCGGTTATTTTTTAACGAATTTTTCATGCCACCCGCTCTCCACCCCTTCTCTAAGGGTGCTTCCCTTCCCCACAGTATTCTTCGTTGTATAGTCTGTTATCTGTGTACCAAGCTTGGTTGAAATTGATCCAGGCATTTTAGAGTGTGGTGAACTATACACACATATACATACATACATACACACATACATATATACTTACTACATATATACACATTTTTTCTACTTATTGAGAGAACTTCGCCACCAGGGCTCTAATGACCTTGGCGTTGGCGAGCCCTAAAGCCCCATTAAAAAGAAACTTCGCCCTTGCACTATAGTTACTGATGTACTTTCATACGTTGGCTTTAAACCGACGATAATTGGAATTGAACAAAGACAGAGGTATCACTGCATGTGGTTATATTAACTCATTCCATGATTTGTAATGTCATTTTCATCTTGAATCTTTGTTGTTTCTTAACGATTTTACGTCAGAACCCTTACAGTTTAATGCAGCCGAGATGGGATTCAAATGTTGTGCCAGCGGATGAGCGATCGCAGCAGTTAGTGTTGTATCGTTTAATCATGGTAAATGTATCTTTTTTTCAGGAGTTATAAGGGGTATTTGACCCAATGTGTTTTTTGCCGTATCTGTGTATCAAGTTTGGCTAAAATTGCTTCAGGTATTTCAGAATTATGTTGGACAATACACACATACATCCGTACGTTTTTATATACATTGATTGTTGTTCCGAGGATGAAACTGAATTTTATAGTCAACTGAAGATTATAGTCAAAACTTTTATAGTCAACTGAAGATTATAGTCAAATTTTTTTACCAAAACCAAATATTCTGTGCCCCATATAATTTCTGATTAAAAATACAACTACACTCAATTACCAACAAGTGTAAGCCACCATATAGACCTAGAGGCAAAGGTCATTTAGTCAATTTTCTCATTCATTCGCATATTGCGACGTTGAAAAAGTTAAATACATTTAGTATTTGGTTCTCTATAAAACTTTTGTTCTGAATTTCTTGAAAAAAAGAAGAAAAAAACCTAACACTAAATACAGCCGGAACTGTCGTATCGCATTATCGAATGTACTACATGGTGACACAATGACCTGCTTTTATATATGTAATGTATTACCATATGTCTTCCCTTACATGTTCCATTCAAACAATCATATTGTAATATTTATTTACTATCCATTTACTTGACGAACCTCAAAAGAGCGCAATATATTTTGAAAATTTTGTATTTGTGTAAAATGCAGATTTCAAAGAAAATAGACTCGCTTGATAGAATTTTTAAGGCCCAAAGATATCACCCTTATTTTTTCGGACGATTAATATAATTCATAAAAGGAAATAAAAACTGTCATTATAGCTCGAAAGGAATGTAATATATAAATGTTTCAGCAGTAATTCTTTTGTTGATTTAATGGTTGAATTTCCATCATGTTATCATAGCGCTATACCTTTATTTTGGATACAACCTTCTTAATAAATCATCTCTAGCCTGGAGTAATTGTGAAACGATATAAAATATTTCCCGATTATTATTATAACGTTGTATAAATGTTGTTTAAAAGAATTTACAATTTTCATACTAAGTTAAATAAATTTAAAATCGAATTGAAAAAAAAAGAAAAGATTTTACACTGAGCCTTCGCATGATGAACAAAGTATTTATTTTTTGTTCGTTCTGTAACAAGGGTAAGAGAGTAAAACTCAATATTTCTTTAGAGAAAGAAATTTTAGAAAGGTGTGTTTTTGGAATTGTGTTTTTTTTTCTTGCACTAGCTGAAAATTTGAGTAAATACATAAGAAAATTGTCAACATTTTTGCTTACACCTTCTATGAATATATAAAGAAATTGAGATTCATTAATGTTAATAGTTTGATGGTGTTGGTTTTGTATCGTTTGCTAGTAATCTTAATAACTGTCAATATAACAGAAAGTTTTTGTTTTTAAAAACCCTTACCGATAAATACGATTAAGGGTTTGATCCATTTTCTTGAGTGACACATTTAAAATTGCAATTAGTTGAATTTTCTTACTTAGTTTCAAAAGTTTCTTGGTTGCAACTCCTTCGCACTTTCCAGTATTTTCCTAGGTCATTCAAATACTATTATTCAGCCATTTTCCTGTCATTAAAAAAAACGCGACGTAAAAATGATTCAGAAATATATATTTATGAAAAAGGTTTGAAAGAAAATAGCATTTTAAGTGAGCTGGGACGTAGAGGAGGTAACTTGTTCTATAAATATCTTCTAAAAATTGTCCCTCAAACCATAAAATCTCACATCTCTCACCTACACCATACATAATTCACTTGACGTAAACGTGCAACTGTGTAAAGGTTCTCTTGTAAATATAAAACTTACACACACAGGAAACTTATCGAAACAAGAAAAATTATATTATTATTATAATTATTATCTTATGATTGTGATTATGTCTATAAGTAATCGGCGTTATCCTGACTGACTGACTCATTTATCGACACAGGTCCTAAACTATTAAAACATGAAATTTGTACAGTAGGTTTCTTTTTAAACGATCAACCCTCTATGAATGAGATTTTCGATACTCTAATTTTGAAAGGGTGAAATCAGTTTACGAATTCCTGCTATTTTCACTTTATCTCGTAATTGACATATCATCTCAGGTTTCGTATGAAAAAATTGTAAATTTAAGTATATAAATGAGACTTCGGTTTATGTTTTAATGAGTGAGAAGAGGCTGAAATGATTTCGTTTTCATCATTGGCAATAAAGGTATGATATATTATTTTCGCCATCTCAGGGTTATAAACTTGATTTTTGTATAAATATTGCTTATAAAATATCTAAAAACCAATTTATGGACTTTTTGATATTTTACATTTTTATGGATGAAAATCGGCGAAAATGAAATGAACGATACATTACTAATTTTTTACACGTTGACTAGAGAAAGAAACTTAAAATATGATAGGATGTTTCATTTGAATTGTAGATGCTAGCTTTAAAAAGTAATACATAAATTTGTATTTTAAAGGGGTTATTTTGGAGGAAATGTGATTTTTCGCTATATTCCAAGAACTAATGAAGTTTTTACGTATTACAATGATATAAATAATTAAAAACGTACGACCTTTTATGGACTTTGAATAATATTTATAATATCTGTGAAGAGCTCATTACGTTTCGACTTGGATTTAAGTCGTTGTCAGGCGATCTTATTACATATATCTCGGTTTTTCTATGTAAACATAATTAATTATTGTATCTAGCAACGGGTTTTGGTGTTGCAATATTTCATTCATAGTGTGTGTTCAAGGATTCCTTTCGGTAGTCGGGCAAAGCTAATGTAATGATTAATTTTCCTAAGCACCCAAACTGTATTCCAGCTTAATAGTTTCTTATTATATATTTTTTCTCGTGTATTTCGTCTAATGTAAATTTAATCAAGTCTCAATGCAAATTATATGAATTTTCCTTCCATGATAAATTTCCCACAATGAGTAAGGTATGAATGGTATCGCTGTTGAGGATAAAAAAATCCTTTCGAAGTAAGATTTTTAGTGGCCTATCTGCGGTAAGCAACATATAACCATTTGAATAGTAGTTTTTGTAAGATCATGCTGACGTGATATTTTAAATAGAAGACTGACGACAGCGGTCTTCTTTAAGGAAGAGGAAGCAGATTATCTCTTAGTGATATATGAGTTATGCAGGATATGTATACAGTTGGCTAAAAAAAACTGGCGCAGTTTCGGTTGACGGTGTATTGATATATGTCCATAGCATTATAGAACTTCGCTTTTGTGAAATTTTCATTATATAGCGCCTCTTTACTTTTAATGAGTCTCTAAATCAATGCTGTTTTACCCGCTACGCTCAGCGGCGGATTTACGTAAATATCCACTACGACATAAGGTTGGTATTATTAGGTGGCGAGTAATTCTTTTTTGTTAATAATAAACAGGTGATGTCTGTTTTTAACAGTTAGAAATACTTAGATACAAAGTATTCTGCAACTTATGACAACAAATGGTCATTATTTTCATCTTATCTCTATCTTGAACTTTCTCTACTTAATTTCATGCGTTAGAATAATGTAAGAAATGTTCTTTACATGTCTAAAGTGTTGACTTCGGACAACTATCAGATTTTTCTCGTTATTACTCATCGTATTCATTCTATTACGTCATCAAAACTTCGTGTCTGGAACTGCATGTGCGGAAACGCTATCTGTCTTTGCTGATTCCTCGAAGGCCGATTTCTCATAGTAGAGACAGAAGCCCCTGCTGTTGCAGCTTGCAGCAAAAACAGTCTCCTGTGCACCACATATGGAGCACAAGGAAAGAGGACCTGAACTAAAAACATGGTCTCCCGATGAAAGCGACATGAAATATGGTAAACATGCCATTGTATATAAAAGGAAAGACGTTTACGTCCGCATTATTTTAGCCATGTGAATAGGAATAATATCTATTTTTTAGGTTTAATAAAAGTAAATATAAGAGAATAATCTTACGTTTCCATAGATTCATTTTGTCAAAATACTATGTTTTCTTTTTACATTTATACTCTTCACTTTGAAAAATATCTTAAAGTGGGGAAAATGTACAGCTGAGAGAGATCAATATGCAATTAATGCACTTTTCAATAATTGATTATTCTAATGTCAACAAAAAATTACCTTACCTTACTAAAGTGATCTAACTACTCACGTTAATCTTATGGATAGTCTCGTCACACATTAAACTAATAAAGGAAATTGGATCGTTCCAATAAAATAAGTATTATTCCTACTTTGAGAAAAAATAAACGTTATCTTAAGGAAATTCTTATACTAATCTCTTTATAAGACAAACATCCCTCTAACTTTATTAGTCAATGATCAGAAATTTTAGGCACCAGAGTTTGGATTGATTGTCAAATTTTGAAAATATTTTATCGCACAGTTATCGAGATACATGTTTCTTAATATGCTCACTTTTACATCGTAAGCGGAAGTAGCAGGCATTGGTGTCGGCAATTTAAAAAGATCTAATATACACGCATATGAGAAAAGCGAATTAAAAAAAATTAAATGACTTCTCCATGGGAACTAGAGATGGAAGGTAAAGTTTTCAAGATTTTTATCGCGTACTTCTCCGGAGGAATCCAATAGTGTACATGTGGTGACATCGTATCCAGCAGTCAATCGAGTGCCAATTATAAGTTTCCAGAAATCCATATTTAACATTGAAGAAGAAGAATTCTCTACACTTTGCCCGGGGCTGGGGGAGCTTGAGGGGCCTAGACCTCCTCCGAACTATTTTACGTTGCAATTAAAGAATCTTTTGGGTATAAAATATTGTTAAAATAAAATAGCTAGTTAATTAAATAACTACGTGAAACAAACAATTGTACAAATTTACAATATTTTACAGAGAAATAACCTTAAAGTTAATACGAATAACTTTTTGTGAGAAATCTGGACACCCTTCAGAAAAAATTTTGAGGTCTAGCAAATTCTAAAATCTACTTAAATTTTGAAGTTCGCTTCTTCATAGTATAGCAATTCGAAAAAGAAATTATATGGTACGTTATTTAAAGTAATTATATTTTATCAGCATCTAGATATTTTGTTACATTGTTTTGCGCATCATAAATTATTTTGTCAGAACCCATTTTGACAGTGAAAACATGCGAATACTGTAAAAACGTACGGTTGTATTTTAGTTGGTCACAATGAAATTGGAGTATCGTCGTATTGACTGAAAAGCGATACAACTGGCTGCCCGCTTATAGTGTTTAGGTTTCCTGTGGTTCAAACAGCATATGGCGGTTGCTTGGTGTAGCTGCGTTAGTAAAACCTCCAAGTAAAATAATTCCCACCAAAAATGAAGAAGAGAAAAGGATAGTTTTCATAACCAACAAAATTGCATTCTATCGTTAATACGCAATTAGATTCTGAATGAATGAGTGGCGTTAGTAAACGTATTGCTCTTTGTTGTTTTGTATTATTAACAAACAAATATATTTTTTACCTCGTGAACACTACTTCAATTTAAAGTCATTTGAATTAATATTGTGGGTTATTTAAAAATAGTTTTTAACAACTCTAAAATAAAATTGAAATCAGGAAAGGAGTTTGCGAGTTTTCTATTCGGGATAGGTATCAACATTTTTGTGGATAATTCTAATTTTAAATCGTACAAGTATATAACCCAGTAACACGAGAATCCTAGAATAGTAGCAACGCTGGCTCCAAAGTGCAAAGATGAGGTGAGCCACTCAGCATCATGTGTCTTTGTAATCTGTGCGCAGACCTTGGCGTGTCGATGGCGTATCTGTTCCTCGTGCCCCTCCGGAAGGACGCGAGCGACGCTCCGTACCCGTTGAGTCCCGCCTTTGCCCCGCCTGGCTCCCTGCCTCCCGCGCGCCGTTCACACACATGGCACAAACACGGCCGCTTGCCACACAATGGGCGGACGACAACAAAGTAGGAGACTAACATTTAGGAATAATTTAAGAACCGTCATCTCGCGAGACAATTTAAATAAAATAAAAAACTGCAATGACCACGTGGTCGACCATAAATTGTATCTAATAAGCAGGGCTCGGATTAGCATGTTATGCATATTTCTTTCTGACTTTCTTTGGCTTCGAGGAATCGATTTCTAGGATTTTTAACATCGTGGGAAAATAGGAATTTAATATGCTAGTGCATATTTTAAAGATTTTTGTTTTCATATAAAAGCATTTTGGGGGGGGGCGGGAAATCAACTCTGTAATTTTTAGGTTAAATTACTACAATCAGAATTTACATGTTTAATATTGAAATATAGCTTATAGTTCATGAACGCACTCAGTGGTATTACTGAACTAACCAATTTACACTTGTAACAAGTAGATACATATGTTTTTAGTGCATATTTCGAATTTATTAATGCTTTTTATTGGATTTTTTGATCATATTTTGAACCTTTGAGAACATATTTCAAGTGCATATTGTGAACTTTTTACGTGCATATTTTCATATTTTTAGTGCATATCGATTAGTTACATTAATAACCCCATCGCGCTTCATCACAACTAAATCATTTAGGGCACACGTAATGTTTAATTTCCTATTACCAATTGGAAAATTTAATATCAAGGACAATGTTTTATTTGTTAAAAACATGTTCACATTATAGAACACACTTATTGAAAAATATTGAAACATGAAATCGTCAGAGGTCAACATGACACTTCCGTGCAATGTAACTACCCTGAGATGGTTCTTCAGAATATTCTGACAAATAAAGCAAATTAAAAATTGATGTAAAAACAAAAAAAGAGTAAGCTATAGATAAGTAAATATTGTTTGTAGAGGATTGTAAAATAGCCTTGTGCTCTCCGTGAAGTTTATAATACAACCCAGTGGGGAAAGTCTGCCCTGAAGACATCCTAGGATTAATTCCAAACTTATCTTTTAAAGATCTGTCAAGAACATTTATAAGGTATCTCTATTGTGTGTGTACGGAATTAATCCGTGGAATACAGGTTTAAGATGGTCTTAAATAGATCTTTGCAGAATATCCTCAGTTTCTCTACGAAAGACGTCCTATGAGCTTACTTAGTTCGTACATTAAAGATTATCTCCAGATAGTCTTCAGGTAGTACTGCTGACATAGTCCTCATTATATCTTTCGAGGATAGTCTCTACGGTACCTTCTCTGGATATCCTTATTTCGTCCGCAGGGAATATACTGTGAACATTCATAGTTCATACCAGGGCTTCTTACAGTGAAGATTATCAAGAGACCGCAACATGTCCTCAGGTCGTACATTTGACATAGTTCTCACTTCATCTTTTGAAAATAGTCTCTTCGGGGTCCCCTGAAGATAAACTTATTTTGTCCTTTTAGGATTCCCTGTGAACATACGTTATTCATTATGAAGATAATCTCTCGATGCAGTGATAACAAGATAGTCCGTTACTTGCCCACAGCATCATCAGTAGTGGCTTAATATTGCTATTGAAGAGGAGGGCGGGGAGAGAGAGCACATTTGTATTTACGCGTCGGTACAAACAATCAAGAACGACGCTTTCTTTCCATAAAGTTGAACAATCAGAAACCAACGACCTAATTCAGTATGATTAACGGAAGTTCTGTTTAAATGTGACCGTTATCCTTACGTGGTGGGGACGCCACGTGACGATTGCAACATCAATGAGACTTCACATCAGCTCCCGACAGTATCATATTGCATTGTTGAAATTTTTTGTCGAGCTGCGAAGCGTTAGTCCTTGGCTGTAGTTCAATGCATGTGGCAGCCTGACGTCCGGTAGCATTAATTTGAGGTTTTCTTTGTGAGGAGAAGGAAATACTATTTGCACTTGTGTTCAATGTTCGCCAAAAGTGACGCAATTTGTGCTTATTACATTCCCGCTAGTTATCTGGATATTTCTCCATTTCAGGTAAGTTGATTTTTTTCTTGTAAAATCAAACTAGCTTATTTTCCACCACGTGGTCATACGCAGGTTTTAACTGTTCTATCTGTTTTTAGCAAAATATTAGATTTATATTTGAAGCTGAAATTCGTATCAAGTATTGGAACAATTTATTTCTTTTGTCAAAAAATGCAGTTAAAAACTACACATGACCACGTTGAGGATAATAAACGTATTTACTCCTTGGATAATTTACTCCAAGACTTCAATATATCTGTCTGAAACATGAATTATATTTAACTTGCACTATGCACTAGCTTGTCAATAGCATCGATATATGAGTAATATTGTTGAAAAATGATTGAACTAAATAGTTCGCGTCCCTTGTGCTTTTCTACGTAGCTTATTCATAGCGGTATGTCAATTGTGCATTGTGTATTTCCTGGCAATACGATGGCATTGATATTTATCATAATTCTTTCTCTCATTATTTAGTGGCGAAGAATGTATCTTGACAGACTCAATTTACTTTAGGGAATAAAAATATATTATGCCAGGTGGATAAATTTTGTATATTTCTAAAAATTATTGTAATGTAGAGATTAGATAAATAATTGAAATACATTTTAGATGGAAAATAGAACGACAAATCTGTTTATGTCAATTTGGTAAACCTCCAAGGAAACAGTATATTCATTGAGTTTTTAATTGGTGGTTAATAGTTCGATTTATTTCATTCAGGTGTCATATTTAAGGAGCGTAGTATTGTCTTTACACTGATGGCATCTATAATGACACCATTTTCAGCTGTGGGTTTCACGTCTGGAAGGGTGTGCATACAAAGCTCCAGAAACTTGCCCTTAAATCGCACGTTACGCTATTCAAAGCACTCGAAGGTAAGGATAAAGTTTACTGCATCTAACAAAGTGGAATTAGGGAATTACTTCTTCTGGCCATTGTAATCAAATAGNATTAGGGAATTACTTCTTCTGGCCATTGTAATCAAATAGTGTTATAGTTTTTTTTTCTTTTCTAGAATAAATTATTCATTGGAAACGAAAACGGACAATTGTGTCATCGAAAGACGTAGAGTAGGAGGCTACTCGTTTGACAACATGATACTCGTCTGAGAGCAGGAGATGCAAAACCAATTTTACCCTGGACTGGCTATTTGTAGACATTTCTCAGATATATAATTTTAAAGACATTTTGTTTCTTATATAATATTTCTTATGTTGTATGTTCTGTAATTTCTTGACATTTTTAGATAATTCTCCATTGTATTTAATACATGATAATATGTTCCATAATTCGTGTTTCTAAGTGTCTTGTTTTAAATATTTAACATGCTCTACATCTGCACAATTTATTTTATACATGTATTGTATAATGTCTTTCATTTTTTGTAATCAATGACTTTTTATTTTATTTTTTGTGGGGCTTTAGGCTCGTGGACATTAGGTCATTAGAGCCCTAAAACTGGTACAGGTAGGGAAAATGCAGTTACGCACTAGGGAGAGCCAACATGACTCTCCCCGCGTGTGGGACTCGCCGAACAACTCAACCATACCCACTAAAAACCCTCCTGAATCGTCAACCCAAATATCAACATATCTCATTACACAAATCATTACAAAAATAAAATAAAAGAAGAAAATGAAAGATACCCTAGCGTCGGAATCTAAAAGAACAAGAGGTGACCAAGGAAGGTCAGGAAAGAGAAAGGACGGAGCCTGACACAAGTAAGTGGAAGTAATGCCAGACCCAGCTCGGGGCCCCGTGTTTGCCAAACATGTACTTAGTAGATGTAAGTCACCTGGGTTTTTTTTATTTTAAGTTTTATATCTTGATCTTATAATAAACGTGATAAGTACATGATTGTTTTTTGTTTCTTTTGTAATCTCTTTGACTTGTTTAGAATGTCGGAGGTGTTAGGAATGAAGACGACTTAGCGGATGAATGCAGATGAGGATTGGCAGGAGTGTTATTGGGGTGGAAGATGATGAGAAATAGTGACGTGGAATCATACAACATTATCACGAGAACACCTTCCGCTAATACGACTCGTCCACAATCGTCAATTTATTTGGATCAGTCATGATTTGAACCCGTGTTTAAGACGATCGCTATATTAAGTAGATACTCCAGCTTAATAGACATTCTAACCGCTACACTACAGGATACCACGAGAACATGTTACATGAATAGCTTCTTAAATAACATGTTTATTTATATGTGAAAAAAATTGAAAAGACAACTATTGAAATAAATTCAGCATCAGACATTTTAAGACATGATCTCTCACATAAAAATTTATTCACCCCGCATTGAATACATGAAATTTCATTAGCATGTTAATTTATATCTAACGTATACATTAATATTCTATCTACCCATCTTGTTTTCGACCACAGAATTCATGTTGGGTTACAATTACGTGCACTATTGTCTAAGTGTATGTGGTTTTCAAATGAAATATAGAAATGTTTGTATGTATTAGTATGGTGGAGGGTTGAAATTTGTCTTGTCGGAATGTTGAAGAATGAATCTGGAGTTGATGAAGAATGAAGTAGAATCTGATGAAGAGACGAAATGTATCAAAACATTGCCAAGTAACATTTAATATGTTCTACATTAATATATTTAAGACATTAAATTTAATGTCATAAAAACATTAAAATTCATTACATTTTTAACAAATTCATTACATAAATTCAATCCATATAATAAAAACACTACAAAATAATAAATACATCTTGAAGCACATGATAAACTTGTGCTCGCGGATTTCATTTTCTACTCCGAGTGAATTGACTCAACTAAAGCCATTTCCTCATAGTTTATCTGAATGTTGATATCGTGGCATCCTTGTCTACTTCCATTTCCTTCCCTTGAATCAATGAGAATGGTATTCACTGGATATAAATGCATATTCTCAATATATGTAGTCACTCCACAGATAATCTAACAAAAAATTGCATTCTGATACTTAGCGTAATCAGAAGGAACAAGAAGTATGTCAATAGGTCATGGGATGATAAGACAAAAAGTGTAAATGAATAAAAATATCTCAAGTTCTGAAATTCACGATTTTGTAGACTATGTATTTAACAATTCTTTTACTCTCTTATTGACTCGTATTTTTTCCTCGTTTTTAGCTCACACCTATTTCCAAGACTAGCTCCCCGCCTATAGTATTTTCCAAGAACATCAACAGCCACTAAAATCTTAATTATTCTCTTAGATTTATAACTTGCGAGTAGTTCAACATCCACATGACAATCCCGAGAATATCGTTATTATTATCATCATGTTTGTTCCCTGCATTGCTGCTGGTATAAGAAAAAGTATGGGCTACAGACAAGCACATCCGTCCATACATCACTCAAAAACTTTCTTACTAAGTTGGTAGTGTTTAGAATGACAGCTTTTTGAATGAGTATATAAATATTCTTATTCAAGTCAAGAATCTTAAGGCTTCCGTGCAACTGCTATGGTCAAACACCAGTGGCGTACAAAACAACTAGCACAATGCACACTTTATCTGGCTCCCAGTTCTTCTTGATTTCGTTACTCAGGCCCAAATACTCTTTTTCTTATCAACTATTGTTTTCTCAATATTATGAGTGTTATGCACAGCTATGTCAATCAAAAATGCAGTTTTCTGCATTTTATCCGTAGCACTACATCGGGTCTCTTGCTAGGAACATATGTCTGTAGTTATAGATCTGTCATAATACAAAGTGAATCCAATACAGGTGAAGGAATATATTTGTAATACGGAGAATTCTCTTTAAACAGTTCGAACTTAATGCCTAAGCTCTGGTGAATAATAGCAAGCATTTGGAAGTGACGGTGTAAGTCAGACTGTGAGAGATCACTGCATACAGACACAACACGTTGGATAGTTTCAGGCTTCTCCTTGCATTTTCTTCATCTGGTCCCTAATGGTATATTTCCTTGCATTTAGGTCCTTAATGATATATTTCAAATAGTTATCTAGCTTGACGATGTGGTCTAGCTTGGTTTCGAACGGGATGTTGGGCTATCAGAAAAATAAAACCAATGGAGAGGAGCGCCATCTGTGTTTTCTGCGGGGAAACGGGGGATTGGGTACTTGTTAATGTGCGAGGCGACAGAAAGATGGCGTCTAAGTTGGATTGTAAGGGAACGTTTGGAACAGGATAGTTTTTTTTTTTTCGTGGGGCTTTAGGGCTCGTCAACATCAAAGGTCATTAGAGCCCATGCAAGTAGGGAAAAATGCAGTTTCGCACCATAGAGAAGAGCCATAGTAACTCTTCTCCGTGTGTGGGACTCGCCGAATATCTCGACCATACCCACTAAAAAACCCTCCTGAAATCAACAAATATCTAAATAGAAAGATGAAAGAAAAGAAAACAGAATACCAATACACTATTTCGCAAAAAAGGATAACAATTTTCTAAATATCATATTTTTGAATTACAGAAACGAACGATGAAAACAAAGAAGACAATAAAGATGAAAAGGGAATGCAAATTTTAAACCCTCCCGAGAACTTGTGGGAGGAGCCCCGATCTACTCATAAAATTCAATAGTTTATTAACATTAACCGTTTCATTCCCGAGAATGGTTGGTAAATCTGCAGCCAGACCAATTTGTCTCCGTATACTTGAGTATCTTCTGCAATCAGTTAGTAGATGACGCACTGTCAGAGAACAGCTACACTCCTCACAAATGGGTTCATCATCAAGTAGTAAGAGATACCTATGAGTGAGAGGACAATGTCCTATGCGCAGGCGGGTCAGCAAGACCTCGTCGCGCCGGGCTGGCCTACAGGAACTGCTCCATGACTTAACACATGATTTGATAAGTCGGAGCTTATTCCTTTCAACAGCTAACCACTCATTGCTCCATTCACTGAGAATCCTTATCTTGACGAAATTTAGTAGGTCTCGTTTTGGAATCGTGGAGAAATCCACGCGATTCCTGAGGCATGCCGCCTTTGCGGAAACGTCTGCTTTCTCATTTCCACTGATACCCACGTGTCCAGGAACCCAGCAAAACATTATGTTCTTTCCGTCACTTTGCAGTGTGAAAAGTACATCCTGGATGTTCTGGATCAGCTTATCAGCTGCATACATGTTCTGGATTGCTTGGAGGGCACTCAGAGAATCAGAAAAAATCAGGAAATGTGATCCGCGGGAGCACTTTGTAGTTCGCAATGCTCGCAATATGGCGTAGCACTCAGCAGTGTAAACACTGCACAAGTCGCCTAGACGGTAGCCACTGGTCTCACGGGGAAATACCACGGAGCAGCCGACACCATCAGCCTGCTTCGACCCGTCGGTAAACACAGGGATACGGTCCCGGTATTTGTAGAGGATTAGCTGAAAGTATATCCTCAACATCGGAGCTGGAGTGTTCTTCTTGTCATGATGCAAAAGATCGAAAATAATCTTCGGCTTGTGCAAAGCCCAAGGGGGAGACTTACTAAAACCTTGATGTAAGACATTAAGTGTGCGTATATTTAAGGTTTCCAAAATTTGTTTGGAGCGATATCCAAAAGGTTTGGTTGCTCTCAGTCTGTTGTTGTAGAAACGGATGGAAGAAGAGGATGGATGAAAAACCGCGTTGTGTACCAGATTGTCGGGTAAAGTTTGCAAGTGGCAAAAGTGTCGTAGCATGAGGATTTGCCGCCGGAGGGAAAGAGATGGTTCGCCACTCTCGACATACAAACTCGGAATGGGACTAGTGCGGTATGCTCCCGTAACTAGTCGAATTCCGGCATGGTGGACACTATCCAACTTCTTTAAATAGCTTGCACGAGCAGAGCTATATACAACGCAGCCATAATCGAGCCGAGATCTTATGAATGCTCGATAAAACTGGTGCAGGGAGTAGCGATCAGCGCCCCATTCCCTGCTACTGAGGCACTTCAATAAATTCAGAGATTTTAATGTTCTTGCTCTTAGGTCTGTTAGATGTTCAATCCAATTCAATCTCTGATCAAAAATCAGACCTAGGAATTTCACAAAAGGATAGAATTTGAGAACGTTGTTTCCCAGGGCGAGGTGAGGTTCTGCCAGAAGGCTTGGTCTCCTACTGAAAAGAACACAGCGTGTTTTCTCAGCAGAGAAACGAAAACCTGTCGTTTTCGACCAGTGGTATAATCTATTCAGGACGAGTTGGATTTGTCGCTCCGCACCTGTGACACTCTGTGATGAACAAAAGATAGCAAAGTCATCGACAAAAAGAGAGTGTAAAACAGGATTCTTTACAGCAGACGTTATGCTGTTTATGGCCACTGCAAAAAGGGTCACACTCAAGACTGAGCCCTGAGGAACACCGTTCTCCTGAAGAAGGAGATCCGAGGTGTCTCTTCCAATTCTATAGCGGAAGAAACGCTGATCCAAAAAGGACATGAGCATCAGAGGAAGACGTCCTCTAAATCCCCAGGCATACAGTTGTTGTAAAATGCCATGACGCCAAGTAGTATCGTAAGCCTTCTCGATGTCAAAGAATATTCCAATGAGATGTTGTCTTCGGACGAAAGCATCTTGAATTGCTGATTCCAGGAGAAGTAAGTTGTCCAAGGTGGAATGGAACTTTCTGAAACCGCACAGGATAGAAATGAAAACTTAGGAATTAAACTACTAAGAGAGAACAACAACAAATTCAAGGAACTATTAGGTATTTTTCTATGGCGCGTGAGGGAGAAAAGGGAAAAATTAATTCGCGAATTGGAAAATAGACAAATAAATTAAATTTTAAATGAATTAAAATGGTTCAATTTTTTATTATTATTAAGGTAATATTATCATTTATGTATCAACAAGGTGTAAGTGAAAAATGATTCTGCCGAAAAGATATGTACTTTCTTTTGCAGGAAAACAGTGGAGGGGTTTTGTATTCCAAGTGTTGCGGATCGAGTCAGTCACCTAGACACCTCTTCGGAGCTCGACAGCACTTTGAGGGAAGAAAGAAAACCTGAAGGGAGGAGAATATTGCTTGTTATCTTGCCCTGATCGTTGGTTTTCCGTGGTTTCAAGCGGTGCTTAACGAATACTCTAGATGCAGTCTTCCACTTACCATCGCGAAACATCCCAACTTACAGTATATTCCGCCAAAAGCCATTCTTATGCCTCATTGTTTTTTTAAAATTGCACTTACTTATTTGCATTATTTATCTAATAATCATTTAGTCTAGAATTACCCGTTAAAGCAACTATAAATTCGTTAAGAGTAAATTCCAGGGTACGGCACAACCCACGGCAATCAAGGGCATGATTTAGCGTCACATGGGCCCTAAACCCCGCCAATACATTATAAAT
The DNA here is from genome assembly GCA_002313205.1 of Laupala kohalensis. Taxonomy (NCBI): domain Eukaryota; kingdom Metazoa; phylum Arthropoda; class Insecta; order Orthoptera; family Trigonidiidae; genus Laupala; species Laupala kohalensis. The sequence goes on along the minus strand of NNCF01126653.1, from coordinate 771,181 downwards.
AAATCTATAAATATTGTATTTCTTTTTATATATATGTAAATAAGTTTTATTTGATTTGAAATAGTTGGTTCTTTTGTCACTTGATCTTGGATTGCTATCATGAAGCAATCTGGGAAGAGATCTACATGCCTCATTCACGCGTTCGAAGCTTGTTTGTCTATATAAGTTTGGTCGAGATCATTGGCATGCCTCCAATGCAGAAGCATGCTTCAGAAATTCATCAAGTTTTTCTGAATTGCTACGAGTGATTTAATTATTCTGAATATCATCACTGGCCAATACTGAGCATATTTGTGGTCTGCAGAACGCATACATAGATGAAGATGTCACTCGTTCTTCTTCTGATGGATCTTCCTCGAGTGTTTTAATTTGGCTATTATGAAGGAACCGTACATCAGTCATCCCCCTTTTATCATTATTATTTTCTTTTTCACATTCTAACAGAATGGCTTTTATTATTTTTATTATCATTATTATCGCAATTATTCAATTCAGAGTTAAATAACATATACATCTACCTTACGTGTATTTTCAATTCAATTTCAATAGGCCGCTTTATTTACAAAAAAAAAAGTATAAATATGTGACGAGGTTTTTTGCCTGTACGCCTTTAAAATGTCCCTTAAGTAGAGCCGTGGGCTGGGCATACAATGCCCTGTTATTCACTCTCATTGAATGGATAGTTGCAGTTTAATTTTGCCAATCCTTGTTTTTGAACTTAAAATGACTGTAATTTTATTTACTTGTGATTTGTATCGTAATATTATTATTATTAAGTAGCATCCTTTAGTGCATCTTTAATATTGTTTTATTTAGTTGTAAAATATTTTTTAAGTATACTGCAACTATCGATTCAATGAGCACCGTTGGGAACCACGGGAAACCAAAGGTCAGGACAAGAATATATACAATTAATACAAACATATTTACAAAAGATACTTAAATGAGATAAATAAATTATAATGTAATATATACAAATTTTGCCATAGAAATAAAGATTAAAATAAAATTCAGTTATTTAAAATACTAAAAAAAACAACAACAACATAATTGACGTAATGCCTTGGAATGTCTTCTCAACATGTCTCCGCCTGAAACAAAAGAAAAAGGCGAAGCGGCAGAATCACGGTTAATTTGAATCAGTGGTTACAGCGCATATTTCTTTTTCTCTCATGTCCCTCATATAGCTTGGGAACTGACCCCGAGACTGCACTACAGATACTCTATTGTCCCTCATTATCGCAATGGCTAAATCTACGTTAATGTGATAATTTTGGAATGCACCAACTTGGTAAAGGTTCGTTTTCGATCTGTTTTCGGGCATGTTAGTAAAATGTGAATCCAATCTTCATTTTGTTCGCCGCAAAGTGGGTCTCGATCCCCCCTCAGTTTTCTTAATTTCCACGCTCCTACGCGAAACCATCCGTAACCCGATCGTTCTTTTGATTTGAGACAGTCAATATATGGTTTTCTGCCCCATTGTCCAGCTGCTACGGTTTGCACGATAAGTGACCTCTTTTCCAGTCTGTTAGTTTCTATTTCACGACGGTATAAGTCTTGGAGTTTTGTCTTAATATCTTTTAGATCATTTAACGACGGACTATTCTCTCACACAAGTGATTCCTGCTTTATGAATTAAATTTTTAATTTGCCTGTCCCATTTTCCTTCTGTATTACAATGGTAAGACTGAGTTACAAGTGGGTTCCTGGTGCCTGCCTATATCGAAAGCCAATATTTAATTGCTCTTAATTGGAGAGTTAGTTCAATGGGAAGCAACCCAAAAGCCACTGTTTGTTGTGCATTAAGCAATGCCCGTTACTATTTCAAGATATTTCGTTTGAAGCGAGTTTAAAATATCGTTATCCCCCGCGCCCCTTATTTCCGCTCTGTGCGCTATTCCCGGGATGAGTAGAGATTGAAAAATTTTATCCATAAATATTGGTGTAATTTCAGGAATTGTAATTTTTGATTTTGTTATTGTACTTAAAATGTATTTGCCTTTTCGTCGAGCTTTCTCCTCATGTCTCGTCCAAGTTACGTTCATGCAGATGGTGACTCCTAAATGTATGTAACGTTTTCTAGCGTTTCTCGCTTATACGACCAAATTTCATTCTTACTGTAGACCCACCCATTTTTAAATGTCATAGTTTTTGTCTTATTAACGTAAACTTTTAGTTTTGTTTTTTCGCAGAAAATTTCTAATTCATCTAAATTTCTTTGTAAACCTGCTTGTGTTTTTGAGAAAATAATCAAGTCGCCGGCAAAAAGGAGTGCTGGTATTGAGATATTTTCATCTTCGATCGTGGGTGCGTCTACATTTACCGTGGCTAGTCTATCTACGAGCCCATATATAAATAGTATGAAGTGGGGAAAGTACGCAACTTTGCTTTACACCTCTTTCCACAGAGAATATATCTGTTACACAATCTAATTCTAATCTCACGCATGCCGTGTCTGATTTATACATCCCTTGAAGCATTTTTAGGAACTTTTTGGGGATTCCTTTACTTTCTAAAATATACCGAAATATTTCCCTATTAACGGTATCGAATGCTTTTTCAAAATCCACAAAAGCAAAAAAAAGCTTACGTCTTTTCACGGAAGTTGCCTTTTCCGCCATTGTGGTAGTTATAAAAATGTTCTCTACTGTACTATAGTTATTTCTGAATCCTGCTTGCAATGCTGTCACTTTTACTTTTTTTTTGTATCCATTTATTTAACCGTACATGAAGAATTTTGCAAAAGATCTTAGCTATTGCATTAGTTAAAGAAATACCCCTATAGTTATTAGGATCGTTTACGCCACCTTTGTTTTTATAAATTGGACAAATTATTGATATATTCCAAATTTCAGGAAACGTGGAAGTGTCGTATAAAAAATTGAGCAAATCCACGAGAATTTGGGCAATACTAGAATTTATTTCCTTTAAAAATTCCATTGGAATATCATCAGAACCTGTTTCTTTGCTTGACTTCAAATTCCGTTCCACACCTTTTATTTCATCAATATTTATTTCATGGTCTAAATCTGTCACTATTATTTGGTGGTTGATTACATGGCCCGTCCATTGTATACACTGATTCTGGGAAGGAAGTTTAGCGAAGTGCATTTCCCAACTTTTCGCCTCTATACTGTTCGTGCAACTATATCTACATCGTAATTTATTTATAGTATCCCAAATATTTTCAACATTTTTATTGTGAATAATGCTTGCAATTATTTCCGCTTCCGAATTCTGCCATTCTTGCTTAGCTGTGTTAATTATTATTTTATAGTTTTTTCTCAAGTGTACGAATTTTTGTCGTAAGCATTCTCCTCCCCACCAAATGTAGAATTTTAATGCATTTTCAGCATCTTTTTTCGCCTGTCTACAATCTATGTTGAACTATACTGCTTCTCGAGTGTTGTGTTTTTTTCTGTGTGTATACTCGTATGTGTGAACCCGTTTTCTGTAGTGTTTCGTAAAGATTCTGTCGCGGCATTAAGCTGTCCAAACTGTAACCTATTTAGAATTTTTTGCGTGCAAGTTTCCGCGATTCCTTTCAAAGTTCGCTGCAAATTCTAGCCTTTTCTCATGGTTCCATTAAAACCGTTTAATTTTTGACAATCTCTTTGTTGTAGTACTCGTAAACTATTTTTATATTTTAAGGTTAAACAAAGTGGCACGTGATGAGATTCTATTCTTTGACCTATACGAAATTTATCTATCCACTGTACAGTTTTAGGACACGCCAAACCATAATCAATTACGCTCTCTCCATTTCTATTAATATACGTGAAATTGCCGCATGCGAAATCACCATAAGAACCATTCAAAATATCTAAATTGTGTAAATAGCATAGCTCTAGTAATTCACTTCCCTCCCCATTGCTCACTTTATCTTTACTTTTTCTAATTATATTATTATTATCATTATTAACATGAAGATTTTCACTCACAGGTATTCCTTCACCTATTCTTGAATTAAAATCTACCATTAATAAAAGTCCTGCATTGGGATTCCTATTTTTCAGCGTATTTAATATATGGTCTAACTCTTCATAAAAGGAACTATTATGGTACACGAATCGTTGTGGGTGTCTATAAATAATTAAAATTAATATATCCATACCCGTGCATTCTAGTTTAACGCATATGGAACTTTGCAAATTTATATTTATTTCTCTGAAACTTTAATTCGTTGAATTCTTGCAATAAATTATGGAACCATCTGAGTTTCTTTCACGCGATCCTTTTCTTTTCAAATTTTTCGTAAAAGAAGTATATCCATTTATATTAACCAATTACGTGTATTATGTTGATGGATTGACATTGATGGGTTTTCAGGTATTCTGGAAAAACGTCAAGGTCGAGGTATTAGCTCTTTGACTGCTTAGGGGTGATTGTATTGTTTTATTACTCTATTCTAATTCAGCGCATTCTAAATCTTGTGTATGCGCTTTTTCTTTAATGATTTAGATTACCGCCTGAAGTACAGATCTGTGAATCAGTATCAGAGAGTGTCAGTTTTCCGCTGTGTGCTTTAACTGCTACGGGATTTTGAAGATTTTTTTGAAATATTATATTGTCACTGAATTTAAAAAAAAACGAGAAGAACTTATAGTAAAATCAACCAACGAGTGTTGGTTGATGAAAAATTGATTGTTAATGAGATGAGTAGATAGGTATTATCGAGAAATGAAGGTAAATAACATCGAGTGATTCTACTCTTTTCGCTAAGTAGATTAGTGTTGGAAAGAGACCCGAATTTTCCAGTATTTTATTCATATAAGGCTTGGAAAAAGAACTGAAAGAAGACTGTAAATTGAGTGTATTTTTTTCCCATGCCTACATACAATTTCCTTTACAATGGCACTTCACATCATCATACTCTCGCAAACTTTTTTCCGGACATTGCCCCCCAAAGATGCAGATTTTGGAACCAGTCTGCGGCCATTTGCTTCACTGGCGGAAAAATAGATTTTCAAGACAACAACAAAATTAAGGATAACAGTTCCAAAATTATTTATTATCTTTATTTGCACGATAAAGACGTAAAAATGAAAACAGGACTGTTATCATAAAATCATATTCTGTGATTTAGCCATATAGTAATATAAGATATTCCGTGATTTATTCGTATAATAATACTGGGAAGCAAGCTTTAAGAATAGGGACAGTACGAACTCTTCTTTGTCGAAGATTTAATTACGATTTCTGATTCGAAATATCCTTCGTGTTTCTTTCTTTTCTCTTGTAGTAAAAAAGATCACGAAATAATTTCAAGGTTTAGTTACTTGTTTTATTGTTGACATTAAAGTGTAATTTTGAAACGATAGATGAAAAAGAGAGGAAAACTAGAACAAAGAGACGTGTAACTCTGTTTAATGGGGCAAAGAATGCATTATCCCTGTCGCTGTGCGAATGTTTGTTCCAATAAGCGGTGACCGATAAATAAGTCATTACCGACCACCTCATGATGCAGAAGCAGAACTTAGCACATTTTGTAAAGCTAAATCAACGAACCCAAAATCTATAAGATTATATTACACTAGGGTAGGAAGTGAGAGCGCTGAGACACACTGAAGATGTAATAATTATGACATCAAATCAGTAGAAGATAGACTGAGCTCATTTTCTTTTGTTACTTTTGTGATACTGAAGTGGTATGCGAGTTAACTACTGAGCGTGAACATAAACTATCTACCAGTAGTCGAGATTACCATCACTACTAACTACGACGATGAAACAGATCTTAACCCCGCACGCACCTTTGCCCCACGCTATGATATGCGAATATGTATGTCCCGATTCTATTTGACACCCCAATATGCACAAGAACTGACTCAAAAGTATCTATCTGGGAGAGTGAAAGAACAGAAAAAATAGCACATTCCTGCATGGCAATTTTAACCCTCTTAGTCCCCCTTTGTAATGCAACAATGCATGAACCAATAATACTTTATGATTCTTCCACATCATCAATTTAATTAAAAATGTTTTATAGTTTTTAGTTCTTAGTTCTTATTATTAAAATGAATTAATTTCACTTGTATTTGTTATTTTTGTTATGAATTGAGCATTAAGAAATTATTCAAATTAAAAATTGGCATTCCTGATTATTGAAATAATAAATAATTATAAGCAAATAAAATAGCGCTTCTGATAATAAATTGAGGGTATTGCTTAGTTAAAACACAGAAAAGTGCTATAGGTATATTGTTCAAAACGTGAGCACAATCTTCAAAGTGACGTAAAACATAATTATTAAGCAGTATAAGTGAGTAAAATGTTAACTTATTTCCTACGTGAATATCTCAGTGAATCACCTATCATTACGTAATCATAAAATAATTTAACCATAACACAAAGTTAAGAAATAATAATAATCCAATTGTTTTAAATCCTTTGATCTCAAATAAAATATTCTGATACGTCAGTTATCCCGTAACATAAACATTTATCAAATTGGAAAGTGAAATGCTTATACTCTCTATGTAAACAGAAGTGCATTTGAACAACAATTTTTACGTAATTGATAAATGAGGGCAGGATGGTATTTGTGTGTTTATCAAACAGGCAGTATTGTTTGCGGTAAATGGGTTGCACGCTATTTGTGGGTTCAGGTGGCGTCGTAGACTCATAAGAAAAGATGAGAGGAAGACCAATAAAACAGGATATGCTGATTCCTAGTAATAGCTTATGAAAAAGCTAAGAAAAATACGCGAATAACATCTACTAAAACACAATGATTTTTGCTGTTCAATTCAGTGCATGATTTAACATGCAGCTGACACTTAAAGAAGAAACAATTAACGACAATATTTCGAGGTGGTAGCTAGTATGGACACTTGTGTTGCTATAAATTTACACACA
>NNCF01126653.1:744168-764264 GCA_002313205.1 Laupala kohalensis | reverse complement strand
ATATTACTCCTAAAATAAATAAATAATAAATAAATTTATTGTCAAAAAAGCAGTTAAGAACTGCGTATGACCACGTGGAGGACAATAAACTAATTTACTCTCAAGTAAGGGACCATCCCATCAATTCTGATCAAGGGCCCTAAAGCAGAGATGGATTGAAAAATTCAGCAAAATACTAACAATAAAAATAGTTCGTTACGTGTCATAAAATTAACATAATACCAACAAATTTGTATTTCATAAAACACAAAAAATTTCTTTCAGAAGTAGGAATGATTCAATCTATAGATTATTCGGAAAGTATAGATTATACATCGTGACTATTAAATAACACAAAATTCAAGATTTGTTTCTCAATAGATACCGTCCCTTTGGAGGAGCCTGGAGAGTCTGTATAAAAAATCCACCTCTACTCGAAAGAAAACCGAAGAAAAACCCGGGCCTGGATGGGGCTACAGAATTAATTACACAACCGTGCCAAACACACACACTTATATACATAACATAAAATATTGAGAACAAATAAAACTAAACTTATTATTCATATAGGACACAAAACAAGCATGCAGGAAAATAGATTTGAAATTGTTATCAGTTTTTTTTTAAAACACTAGAGCAATGGTGTGATAAAGTACAGGACGACTTTAACTTTTATTAGAATCAATAAATTTTACATAGTAGAAGCAATGGTGCAGTAGGTAGCTTTTAACTGCGGATTTGAAGAGAATCAATTTAATAATGTCTTTTATATTTTTGGGGCGTGATTTGTATAGAACGATTCCTACTGATACAATTTTTAAAATACTTAAGTTTTGTTATTGTTATTCATCTTCTCTGGGTATTAACATTCAACATTTTATTCTTCGAAAGTCCCACAATATGTTTTTGTTAAATTGTTGACAGTAAGATACGGTTTTTGAGCTCACGATTGGTACGTACATAAGAGTTTCGCAATTGCTTGGCCTCCGTATAAGGCTGGGGAGATGTAACTGTCATCGGAATCAACCGATTTGATCAACGCGAGAAATATGACCAGCACGCTTCGTTTATCAGGTTGGGTATGTCTACTATCGATTTCAAAAACAATAGACTCGAGTTGACACCTCGGTTCAATTTTCCTATATATCAAAAAACAACAAATTATAATCAAATTTTAGCTTATTAACTTCTGCGTTATAAATGCTTCTGCGTTAAGGTATGAGTTTAAAATGTTTTACTCTTCTCTGAATATTTTTTATTGTGTTTGGAAGGTAAAAAAAAAAACATTAGTTGTCTAGCGTTTTTAAGTGAAGGGTCAAATTTGAAAATTCATATTAGCAAAACTGTTATGCATAGAACTTTGAAATTTGTACAAAATGTAGCTGAGATAGATTTATCAGGCGTGTTAGATTTTTAATAGTAACAATTAATTCACTAATCCGGGTCCAGGCGCCCGCCGGCATTACTCGCTTCACGGTACATTTTGTCCTCCATGTTTTATCAAGTGGTATAAAATTAGAGTGTTAATTTTATATTATTTATTATTATTCTTCTATTTTTTTAAATGCTGTAATTTTAAGGCCTGATGGAAGATTGCACGATCAGGCGATCTTGAGATTGCAAGGTTTTATAAAAATTGCAAGAACAATTTTTTAGCAAATATAAAATTATAAAACTAATACATATAATAAATAATGATCCCATCAATACTGTGTTAAAATTTAATGTTCTAGACTTAACATTTTTAGTAATATAAATATTCAAAATTGACACTTCCCTTAAAAACGCTAGAAAATCGTATTTTTTTCTCTCTAACTACAATAAAATATACTCAAAGACAAGAAATATTTTGAAACGCAGAATGAAATAATTGAACCGGAGATTCAAACTCGTCTATTGGTTTTTAAAACCAATAGTAGAATTCAGTCGTGATTGCAGTACGAGTTAAGTGACTTCTAACTTCACAAGGGTTAGCACCCAGCGACTCAGCTACTAGACTGAAGCCACATTGGCTTCACTTTATATATATATATATATATATATATATATATATATATATATATATATATATATATATATATATATGTTGTAGTGGCACATTTAAAGAAAATATGCAGGTATCGTGTAAAATTATTCAACCTTTGTATCAAGTACTCTTCGCTTTCAGTAAATAAAACGCATATAAATGAAGTGAGTCGAAAAGAAGGTAAACATACTAAATGCGTATTATGAATGAAATAACCTGTTGAAGAGAAAGAGAAGAACCCCTAAAGCCTTACTTATAGGATAGTGTACGAAGAAGACCTCAGTCAAATTCCCGTCTTCAGTTCAGTTAACACTTTCTCTGTACTGTGTGGAAAAAAAAGCAACTCGCTTACGAAACGTGTAGTGTTAAGCTACCGTTTTTTTTCCTTCGAGTGACATTAATTTCTGATGGTAGTTAAATACGTATCAGTTGGAGCAGGTTCAATGACTCATTGTGAGAGGTACATCGGACAATGGACTATCGCAGACGATAACATTCTGGTTAGCCATTGCCCATGAAACGCATTTAACCGCTTTTGCATAAAACTTTCAGAGCAGACATAACACGCTTGGCTGTTCACGGAGCATCATGTTTGGTGTTTTAAAAATATGTGAAAATCTTAGACAAATACTGAAAAATATTTTATAAGTTTTTGGTAACATGTTTTTTCTCATTTGACAAATTTTACATTGGTATTTATTAAAAGAAATATATAAAGATTTTTCAGTTGCAGTAGATATATTCCAGTCGGAAAGAAAAACAAAAACAAAACGAAGTATGTACTGACATTGGCTACTTTGTTTTTTATTACTTCAAAATAATCGCATATGAATCTAAACAGAAAACTTCGTTTGGTTATCCTCCTCACTATATCAAAGAGTTGACGTATGAGAAAAAGAGAGTGTGCTAATTTCTTTATTGATATTTTTTATTTCTAAGATTTTTTAAGTATACACTTCTTTATTTACCATTGTATCTTAAAAATAAAGAGGAGACCACTAAATAAATAGAAAAGAAGAGAACCATTGAGAATACAAGAGAAGAGTATAATTAAGAGTATGAAGCCGTCAATCGATTTTGAATATAACAGGTGTCCAGAAAGGGTGGGTGCGATTTCTTTTTGAAATTTCTTTGTGACGCCCGGGCGGAGGGATGAGGGGGGCGTGCAATTCTAAGAAGCTCGGTTCGTGGAAATTTAGTTACGATGGGGTTCACCGGTCAACAGCGTGCGTTTTGAGTCCGAGCGTATTACCAAAACAATAATTCTATCGTTACTGCACAGCGTTTGTTTTATGCTCATTATGAAATCCGACTCCACCTCACGTGAATATCATTCGGAAATGGATTAAAATGTTTGAATCGACGGGATCAACCGTTACAATTCAAAATACTGGTCGCTCGCGTACCGTCAGAGTCGAAGAAACGATCGAACGTGTCCGACAATTAACAAGTGAAAATCCAACATTGTCTGTTCGTAAGAGAAGTCAAGCATTGAACTAAAAAAAATCGTTTCTGCATATGATTTTAAAGCACCATTTACATCTTACAGCGTATAAAATTCAACTAGTTCAGGAATTAAAGGAGACAGACTACGTTCACAGATTGAATTTCGCAACGTTTATGCTTCAGAGGTTTGATAATTTTGACATTTTATTCAGTGACTAAGCAAATTTCCACATGAACGGCCATGTAAATAAACAAAAGTGTCGTTAATGGTCAACGGAAAACCCAAGCAGAAACATGAGCGACCGCTTCACAGCCCCAAGGTTAATGTTTGGACCGCGATGTCTTACAAAGGAATAATCGGCCCTTACTTCTTTGAAGATCGTTGAGGTCGAGCACTAACTGTAAATACAGAGCGATACTGTGAGATGATTTCACATTTTTTAGCTCCATCTTTGCAACAGTTCCATGGGTTCAATTCAAGAACATGGTTACAACAAGATGGCGCAACTTGTCACACATTAAATGATTCCGTAAAGGAGTTATTCCCCAATAAGTTGATTTCGCGAAGAGGTGATGTTAACTGGTCACCACGTAGTCTACACCTGAGTCCTCTGGACTATTTCTTATGGGACTTTCTTAAAGAGAGGATGTACAGCAATAAGCCGAGGACACTAACTCAATTAAAGCAGAATATCACAGCAGAAGTAGCATCGGCATCTCAGACTTTGTGTCAACGTGAAGTGAGAAATCTTCGCACAAGATTGGAAGAGTTCCAGGAGCGTAACGGACAGCATTTAGATACCATTATTTTTTGTAGATAATTTTCCAACTACTGTAGATTGAAAATATAAACTAAATTTTCCAACTACTGTACATTGAAAACATAAACTGAACATTCTTTGAACATTTTTAATTTTTAATTTATTTTACTTTTAAACTGCACTCACCCTTCCTGGACACTCTGTATAAGGAAACGTTTGCCTAGGGAATAAAAATAAAGAGAGGGACAAATTGTAAGTTAAATAATGCATACTTAACTTCAAACATTCTTGTAGAAAATCAATGCATCATAATTTTATGAACTCTTCTCCTGATACCTATTTATCGTACGTAATTTAGATTCACTATTTTGTGTATTTAACTAAATATATCCCAATGTAAGCGCCGTTGTCTTGGCAGACATACAGATATAAACTCATAGACACACAGAAAGACCGACAGAAAAAAACAGACGACAGTTACAAGAATCGACAGAAACAAGAACCGACAGACAGACTGACACATTCATCAACGCAGAGTTTAATCTAATGAAGCTAAACAAAAATAGAATGGACTCTTCGGAAATTTTAACACAATTTTAAGTGTGAAAAAAAAAGAAAAAAAATGCGTTTTCCAACTTTTGCTATTTACACTATATCTTACGAACTAATAAGATATCTTAGTTTTTATATGTAATATTGTTAATTTAAATATCTAGAAACAGATCGTTGGGCTTCTCGATTGACATTTTGCTTTTAATGGATGCAAAAAATGAGAGATTTTTTCATATTGATTTCATATAAAAAATGAGAGATTTTTTGAGATTCCAATTTTAAATTAAGATGAATTGCTTCTTTTATGTTTTTTACAATATTTCACAAACATTAAGATAACTTCTCTTTTTGTAGTGAACATTGCTTATATAAGGAGTTTTGAATTTTTGATATTAGATTGTTAATAAGTACAAAGTTATAGAAATGTTTTCAGTTGTAAGTCGCTAGGTTTAATATGTGAATCCATCACATACAGTAATGATAGAATTACTTATTTATTTAGGGTTGTTTAATTTTATAACTACTACTGTCATTATCTTCAGAACTGATATATCCCCATCTACCATATCGATTGTGGCAAGCATTCACCATCATTCCTCTTTTCTCTGGAGCCAGGCTGTGAGGAAGAAAATTTGCTCACAATTTTTACTTATTCAGAATAATGTTATGAAGTCCTTTCTATGAATTGGACGACTTTGCAATCATTATGGATGTGGAATCAGTGAAAGGACGTTTGGATCGTCATATTTAACGTCAAGGGTTTCTCAAATCTTCTTTGAACCTCTCGCACTTTTCAAATATGTTTGAATATGACAGACTCTCATGTAACAGAGTTGTGCATTAAAACTTGGTAATTTAAAAACATTTCTTGCCTAGAAATATATTAAACAGATGTGCACGTATGATCGGTGTTCGCACAGTTTTGGTAAAGTAAAATTTAATAAAAATTAGAAGAATTTTCATTTTCGTGTTTTGAAAGTTTCTATGAAAAATGTTTATTTGCTAGACCCAGTTAGAACATGTGGGGACGAGTTAATATTTTGAAACTTTGTAATCATATTAAACTTACATTTCTTTCCAATGTTTTGATAATTTCTTTGATACTGCTCTTGCTTATCCAGACAGTACCTGGAGAAAAATACACAGTTAATCCTAATGTTATGTGCATAATTTCCATTTACATAAATCACTTAGTATTAATTGATCTTAATTTTACGAAAATTAATATTCTTTTTTTCTCGACATGGAATGACTCTTTCTTGACCACTAACCTGGGACAAAGAGGAACAAAGGTTTTCCCAAAATATACAGACATCTTAAAAAATTCTTCAATATAAAACAAGCTAATGTATTCATTTCAATTCCGAAATATTTGTTCTCAGTGATCCTACTTGAGATCAGTGAACGATAACAGGTACATATTATGGAATATATTGTTCCATTAGGTTCCGCTGCTAAGCAACGTATTATCTACAGCGCGTGATTGCGGTGTAGACAATACGCTATGACTCCCATCTCAGACATCGCACTCCTCGTCGCATTGCTTTTGGCTGCAATATGGCCAGTAGCTGTAGATGACCAATTCAAGAAGGATCACCACGAGAAGGACGACATATTCAAGAGCGAAGATGAGTTAGGAGACATGGAATTCAAACCAAGAATCGTAGGAGGCAGACCCGCCAATATCGCTTCGTATCCATACGTGGTAAAGATGTAAAATTTATCCTCTTCTCAAATTATCTTAGATTTTTCTTAGATTACAGGAATGAAATGTTAAACCATTAATGTTAGCCGTATTTTATTATCATGTTTCTGTAAACCTGTAACGTTCATTCCTTATCTGCGTTTCTTGGTGCTTGGAATTATTGTGCAACGCAATTGTTGAGTTTAGTTTTCTCGTACGTCGTACGTGTCTCTAATCTCCACCCACACCTGCACCCTAGCAATACTCACCATGGCACAAATAACATCATGGAATACTGTAAAATATATCAGTTTTTAGTTTATTAGTCATGAGCCAAAATGTGAATATGAGATTTCTCATGAGATTTCTAACATGAGTAAAGTTTCGTAAGTGTATCAATGTTTTTGGATAATCGCTCTTCGCTTCACTCTATGACCGGTCACTCTTCACCAGTAGGGTACCTAGGCCTAATGCCCTAATGCACTAATGTAAGTTGATATTAAGGAAGTACGTTAAAAAACTTGCAGTTGCATTTAATTAGAAGCTAAACCAATAGTTATTATACTATTGTATTAAAATGCAAGTACATTTTATTTAAAAATTACTACTAAAATTTTTGTGATCCATTTGGAGAAATCTTACAGGATGAAGTTTGGAGTCCCTCCCACCACCACCAATTTACGACCACTTCTATCTTCTGCAGCTCTTCACCTATTTCCGTCTTTCATTTCAAGGCCACTCTCGTGTAGTATGGATAGATGGAAGAGCAAACCTCAATGCTTCGCTGCACGGAACTAAAACCAGAAATAAATGAGGAAAGGGTTCTGCCCACATGGGAATTAGGAAACACTTGGGGAGAGAGTTCGTGAAGAACTTAACGAAACTGTTCTATCGTTATTGACAAGGGCGTAAACGCCTGCGCAGGTGTCGGTGCAGGTGAGCAACACACACGCATGCGGCGGCTCCATCATGTCCAACAGCTATGTGCTAACGGCGGCTCACTGCTTCTTCAACCCACTGACGTAAGCGAATCATACAATACGCAACTCTTCGGGACAGTAGCGTGCCTTGGAGGGTGGACGTCCCCGGGCCTCTTCCAACGACGGGTATCCAAATGGATTGTCAAAAAAACAACAACATACAAACCCGTAAATGTAAACACAAAAACTGTTTGTAGGAAAACGCGTAATAGCTGAGCATTTTATTGAATTAATCTCAAATTTCGATGTGAAGTTTTTATTATCCAATATAAAACGTTACGGATCTCTTTACGTGCAGACACACCACTGCTTCGGTGGGTTCCAGAAAAACAGTATTGATCATGAATTAAACATAAGTACATGTGTTATTGTTTGCGTGGTTGAATGCTCATGTATGAAAGGTAAAGAAAAATTAGTTTACAAATTTGTACATTGACACCCAATAAATGGTTGGTATACAAATTTAATGTTACGATTATATAAATAAATTACAGATATCATGTGTACCGAAACGTTTTTAGACCAGATCTCCGAGTTTTAAACCAGAAATAAAAGACAAGGTGGCTAAAATATTTTAGAAGTAAAATTTTATTAGTTTATTGATACGTCACAAACTGAATAAAAATTGAAAAACTCACCCACCCCCCAAACAAAAAGTTCAGGTGTTTCCGTCAATAAGCGGAAGTTCGAAAAGTATCAAGAGAATAAAATGAGCTCCGAGAAATTATGAACAAAGAAAGTCTGGGCACATTTTTCCACGAATGTTCAACCCATAGCATTAAACACTCCTGCAAGTGGACAGGTTTTTCTCAATCTTTGCAGTCTATTACTCTCGAATATTCAAATATTTAAGTTCCGCGCTCTGTTTGTATAAACGATATAACTAAAGATATAGTAAAGAGATTTGAAAAATTAAGTGCATTTTGAAGGAAACAGTTCAGTCATTTCAAACTTACGCGAGAATGCATACAATCAAAATAATTATAAGGATCTTTTAAAAAAATAATTATAAACTAAAGATTTCCTTGATGGATAAATATCGACTACAAATTTTAAGGTAAATTAGGTCCATATATCCCGTATGAAGGTTCGTTTTATTACATCCCATGAAAATTATTAACCCGAAGATACTCGTAAACTTCTTTGTTATTTTGGAAGTCATTTTTTATGTTCAAATTAGTATTACAATTTAAAAAAAAAAGTAATACATTTTGAAAAAAGTTCGAGAGAACGGATAACTCCGAACTACCTGATTGCTGCTTAATATTTTTTCGAAGCATTCAAAGCTTCTGGAAATTTTTTGATAGTTCTATAAAAACAGATTTGGAAGACTGGAGTAAAGAAATGAAAGTGGAAGGTGTTCTCATAAATTCCCTTACAGTGGCTATGCTCTCACAAGTCTCACTTTGAAATGCCAGGCGTTTCTTTTCAACTCATTGAGCTCCTCTAAGAGACTTGTTTAACTTTTACACATTTTCGATGCGGTATTCCATATTGGGTTATACTACTAAAATACTAACTAGCAAACTTTTAGCAATTCTGTAGTTCATTTTTTTTCAGTTTTACTGAATATTTGACTACGGGAACTGTAATAATTAATGTCGGAATACACAGAAATATGAAAAATGCAACTTTAATTTTCCTACTTAATTTTCATTTGACCCTTTTGCACCTGTCAATGGGGGTTTGAATCTAGATGATCTTACGTACACCTACGCAGAATATTTGATATTGCTGAATGAGGAGTCATTTAATTAGTCTTATTCGTGGGAACAATATATAGAAAGATAGACCTCAATTTTTTATTATCGGTACTAATCGTAAGAGAGTTGAGTTGAAGTGATATGAGAGCATTTCTACGGATTTATTTCTTAGCAATTTCAAGATATCCATGCTTGCAATTCGTTCTAAATTATTGAATCCGTTGAAAAATTTAATCATCCCTACAAGATTTGTATTTAAAAATTTTAATCAAACCAATTTCAAGGAAATGTCATAAAACGTAACAGGAAAACTCCGGAATATGGATGAAAACACCTAATTTGTTTTGAACCAAATACCAAAATTTTGAAGCAGTAAACATACATTTATGTACTGCTTGGCCATGTTTACAGAGTGATTTTCCAAGTAATTCTAAAATATTAGTACATTAAAGAAGAACCTTTGCTTCTAAGTACATTATTTTTATGTCAATTTTTATGGAACATTTCCGAACAGATATTGCTTGCAAGCAAACTTTTAAAAATTCTCACGATTGTACGAATAGAATTTACACTCTATAAGTAAAATGTTTCTTCTGTACGTGTTCAAATTAAAAAAGAAAGTTTCAATGTCTTTTGAAAAATACTGGGATATCTCTGGAATAAGAATGTCTCTATGTCTTTTAACATGAATATTTATGCTAAGATTACCAATAATGATATACTAAAACACAATTCATGCGTGTATTTACTGTTACAGTAATATTAAACGTACAAAACTTTGTAGCCCTGTTGAACGTGTAAATCATAATCGAAATTTTGGCAATAGATGCGTTAAACATAAAGGGGATACGTTTTATCTATCAGGATCATTTTTATAATTTTTTATCATGCTTTCTATATTTTTCATTTCTTTAAGTGAAGACGACTTCTACTTATCATATGGATTTTATAAAATATGTTTACCCGTGTTTTCTACACCTCTAACATAATCAAAATGTGATAGTAGGTAAAAAAGTAATTATTTTTTTGAGCTTCTATTAAATATGTGAAATACCAACCGTGCAGAAATCGTTTCTACGGGCTCGTCAATGTGTGTTTAAATGTGAAAAAACAATACTTTACCAATACCTGTTTTCCCATTGTATTACAAATATTAAGAAGCGTATTAAATATTGAGCATTGACTAGAAACAGAATCTAAAATGAATCTGCATCGTCACGAACTCTTTAGAATGATATTATCCATTATGTTTTTCCGGGAACAACGGGCATGAAAACTCATTTCCAATCATTACATTGAAATCGAATTTGTTCAGAAAGTATTACATCACACACATCATAAAGTAAAAGTTAACGGGTAGGAAATAAAATTACATATCTCGAAGTTTTTTATGATTAAGGTTTATTTCTGAAACAGTTTTATCACTAGGATTTCCTTTTCTTAACGCTCATTTCCTCATCACTTCCTACTTCCTTCTAACTGGGCGGAGTCCAATTGCTCAAACGTATCAACGTCCTGTCGCTTACTTCGATACACCGTGAAATATTCCATATAAATTCAAAATATACTCAAAGGTTATAATACTTTTATTAGAAAATACGCTTTTCGTGAAATAGTGAACGAAGAAACTTGCTACACTATTTCCACTATTTTTAACTCGAGAAAAGATGTAGGAAACTCGTAAATTTTATGAAGGATCTGGAAAAGAAATGTTCACACACACACAAAAAAAACTAGTAAAAATTTAATTAATATCCTAATTCATCTTCAGTTCATGAAAATTATTTGGAAACAAATATTTAGTTTAATTGAATTTTCAAATAGGATTTAAAATTCTTCAAAGTCCAAGAAAATACCATTACAAATATATTATTTATTCAATTTGAACGAACAACAATATAAAACGCATAAGGAATAATTAAACATTATATATACGGACAAGGAATGATTGACGTTCTTCACGCAGCACTGGTTCGCGAAATAAATATACCACAGTTTTACACGGATTATTAAATAAAAATGTTTTTATAATTCAAACATTGAATATTGTAATTGAATGTGTAAGTATTCCAGTGTTCGACATCCTAATCTCAAAAACTTACTAATTTAGTGTGTTTCTTTTATGAGTATATAATTAACGACTTATTTTTAGCAGACATTTATTTTACATCATCACTGAGTAAAAACAAGAACAATACACTTTAAAAAAATTAAAAAGTCAAAAAATGTTTTTCCACTGAATTCTAAAAAATAAATAATTTATGCTGAAAAAAGATCGTTAATTATTTACTCATATTTCACTATGCAGACAAAGATGGACTGTTCAAATGATTCTTTTAATTAATTAAATCTAAGTCTGCAGTTATTTTTTTAATATTTTCTGGTTTCCTCCATTTTCCTATTACCACGAGTAAAACTCCACCTTTATCCTAAATTGGTATCAGTGGTCGAGCGTGTTTTAAATGAATGAGCCAGATGTAGTCATGAGTGTTTGAAACTCAAAACGGTAAGAAAAAATCTGGCTTGTATCCCACTCAACTTTCCAATTACAATTCATTACAAAAGCACACGGAACTAAGCAAGCTACAAAACACAAAAATTCGAGCAAAATTAAAAAAATTCAAAATACGATTAATAATAATGAAATGAAAATATTATACAAGGTGACATATTTCTTAGATCAATCGGATGCCAAATTTTTATCATCACAATATATGGTATACTAAGTATCGTATTCAAGTAAAGATTGCGTGAACTATCTTCCACATTGAAGTATTTGGAATTATCTTATTTGCAGATTCAAATAAAGCACCTCCATGAGCTAATCCGTAAAGATACGAAGAGATCTCTTTTTTTTCGACCGATGCACTATGCGTAATTTAACCCTTTTTTGCGTAATAAATTTTCGCTCTATCTCATAAACGGTGCGACGTACACGAATGCGGTTTAGCAATCTGTACGCAGAATTAATCTGTGCGCAAAATGATCCTATGCATATTTTCAAAATTTTGAATTATAACAAACCGGAAGCGGAGCGCGATGTGTAAATGAAGTCGGTATGAGCTGTTCAGAAATAGGCTTCTATTCCCAACGTATTCAAAGTCAAACCTCAAGTTTAGTTTCGATACATCAATTTCTTCGTAAGTTATACAAAATTCTTAACACACATACACACATACACAAATACTACATTGGACATCATCGACAAAATTTGAAAATAGACTCTCCTGGAGCCAATTCGCAAAGATCCGAAGAGATCTCAAATTTTTTTTCGACCGTTTACAATACTTTCATTATACACTCTGAGTAATTGGAAAGCAAAAATGTTATTAGCTCGTAATAATTCTGTTTATATTAGAATGAATTAGTTCTTCACAAACATCGTACATATGACAGCAATATCGTAATTAAAACTCTCTCTTTAAAAATGTAACGCTCCAAGTATATGCAAAATTAATATATTATGCGACTCTTAAGAAGGAGAGGATACTCTTATTCAAAGTTCAAACGTGCCAAAATATCTTTTCGATAAAACCCGTACGTTTTACTTGAATCAGTTTCAAACGAGAACTCACGTTTTAAATTCTTTGTATGTTAATTCTGCGTACTCGTACCTTTAGAAACACCAAAATCTTTACGGACAAATGTGTACAATTTAATCCACGACTTTAATCTATGATGCCGCTGGCACTACATAGTTATCAACAGGTTTTATGAACAGTTTAACCTAACGATGATCTAAGACGTGTGTCGAAACATTGTTATAATATTTTAAAGTGTAAATATATAATTTAATGGAGTGGTTTCAAAGTATTGTGATTAAAGGTTGTCTATTAAGGAGAGGGTTGTTTTAAATAGATGGTTGAAATTTGTTGGATATGTTGCTCTGAGACTTTAATTCTTTCTCGCTCTAGACACAAACTATGGACGTCAAGACAGCTGAGCGTTTTGGCCGGTTCTTCAGTATCCGCTTCAATACGGAGCTTGGAGAAAATGCAGTTAACGAAATCGATCCAGCGAAGAGGTGTGAAACGTTGCTTGCCGGCGCCAGGGCACGATCCATGGAAAGATGGCCTTGGTCCGGACCTCGGCCTCATAGAACTAGATGAGCCGTTCCAATGGACCCGTTGGGTAGGCGACGCATTTTTACAAAAGGGTAATTCACGAGTAATATCTCAAAAGGGGAGATGGCGAATGTTAGGCAAGATCTTGTCTGCCGAGATACTTCTCTTGATTTGTAACTATCAGAATGTAAAACCTTTTTTTTCGTTTCTTTGTGTCGCAAGATAGTCCAATAATTTTAAGGGTTAGCATCTCTACAAAATTCATCTCTGTATAAAGCAATGATTGAAATGCCTTGAATCATTGATGTGTATTTATTAATAATATTTAATGTTTAAAAACATTAAAATTGAGATTGATATCAGGACGGAGTCAATCATGATTTGACATTTAATTTATGTACGTTCTTCCATGATGTCTATCGCGGGATACAATAAATTCAAAAAATACATAAAAAATCGAGATATACTTAAATATATCAGAGATAGGAATTCTTGAGATTTGATCATATACAACATTCATTAGATTTCCTACTTTTCATGTTTTACTAAGTGTACGCGCGGGTCTGAAAAACATGTAAGTAATCTTCATTTGAGGTTCTCTGGCAGCAATTATCTTGCAATCTACTGTGTGCAACTGCGCGACATAATTGGCCAGGGATGTAAAATGATTTTGGGGACGAATGAAATAACAATAATAATAATATTTCATAAACAAACATATATATTCTTAAAATTGAATTGAACTCAGATTGAGAGTAATGTCATAAAATTCAGAAGTTGAATTTATCCATCATTGTGAATGCGGTACAACACGTTTAATATTTCATGAATGCCAATAATTTTGCATGAAATTCAGAAGTTGAATTTACATAAACAAATGATACAAGATAACATGTCTTTATGATACAAGATAACTTAAATACTTGAGCAAAGTAATTGACATGAATCTTAAATACTGATATATAATAAATAATACACAATGTTTAATAACTAGTGAATGTGGTAAAGTGTTCATGTAATTACAAATACGATGTAATGAAATATTAAGCTTGTATCACTTAACTGTGATGTAATAAATGACACAAATCAGTGCAATCATTGAAATATCTTAAATCATTTATGTGTAATATTCAAAATGTGATCTAACAATTACCACTCATGACCAAATTATTGAGCCATCTCAAAATGCATTGAATAATTGCTAGCAAAGACCAGACCAAAAAAATGTAAACAAACTATTAAAATAATTTCATATACTTGAAAACGCACACAAATGGAAAAGTAAGGTGTTGTAGAAGTTAATGTTTTCAGAAGCATTTGCTAAGAGGATAAAACACAACGTATCATGCTTAGCGTTTAATGTAATGAATGCAATAAATTACTATAATTATTGAAACGTCTCAAATCTGAATTGAAAATATATTTTATTACTCATATATGAATTACTGGAATGTCTCAAATACATTTAACAGTGTTGTGGTTGTAATGACAGACCACGAGAGTACATCGATTTTATGGTGTGAATTAAACGTATATAAGTTGTTACTTGAGTAAAGTTTTGTATGCCATACACGAACTGCTTCGAAGAACATTAAATCACTTAGAACCTAAAAGCTGAATTAAAATAATTAAGATTCGTCGATAGCGAGTTAAATGTTATGAAACGAATGATCTCAACTACTTTGAACTGAATATATTAATGGTTAGCATAATGCAAAACCAAAATTGAGAAAAATTATAAAGAATTAATATGGTTTTGAAGGAATTACTGACATCTTCCAAATATACATTTTATTGAATAATATATTGAATTTAACGTGACTGTCCAGAAGATAACACATTTGTGTGAAATTTTTTTTAGAAATTAAAATTCATGAGTTGAATTCATTCTGTGGTTATTTCAAGTACCACACATGAGTAACACAAATGAAAGATTCAGATATACACGATGGTATATTGAAATATATTGTTTGAATATCTCGCAATTAATTGAATCCATTACTGTCTCAAAAATCCATTACCTATTTTTATCATCATATCAGAGGAATTCAGAGATACTCTTCAAATTAATGAGGGGTTCAATACATTAATTTTAATGAGTGGTTAAAATGGTGCGTCTATGAGAAAATTAAAGATACTACAAAGCAAGGATATGACTCAGTGATTATAAATAACACATGAATCACTTAAAGGACGCAATTACACATGAACATGTTTATAGATCTCTTTAAAACTAAATATTACTTAACAGAATAAAGACATTGATCGATGCAAAGGTGCGGAGTCACAGGTGAGGAGCGACAAATCCAACTCGTCCTCAATAGATTATACCACTGGTCGAAGATGACTGGCTTTCGTTTCTCTGCTGAAAAAACACGCTGTGTTCTTCTCAGTAGGAGACCAAGCCTTCTGGCAGAACCTCACCTCGCCCTGGGGACAACATTCTAAAATTATATCCTTCTGTAAAATTCTTAGGTCTTCTCTTTGACCAGAGACTGAATTGGATTGAACATCTGAGTGACCTAAGAGCGAGAACATTAAAATCTCTGAATCTACGGAAGTGCCTGAGTAGCAGGGAATGGGGTGCTGATCGCTCCTCCTCGCACCAGTTTTATCGAGCATTCATAAGATCTCGTCTCGATTATGGCTGCGTTGTATATAGCTCTGCTCGTGCAAGCTATTTAAAGAAGTTGGATAGTGTCCACCATGCAGGAATCCGACTAGTTACGGGAGCCTACCATACTAGTCTCATTCCGAGTTTGTATGCCGAGAGTGGCGAACCATCTCTTTACCTCCGACGGCAACTCCTCATGCTACGACATTTTTGCCACGTGCTTTTGGATATCGCTCCAAAGAAATTTTGAAATTGATTATACGCACACCTAATGTCTTAAATCAAGGTTTCGGTTAAGACTCGTCCTTGGGCTTTGCACAAGCCGAAGATTAATTTAGATCTTCTGCATCATGAAAAGAAGAACACTCCATCTGCGATATTGAGAGTATACTTTCACCTAATCCCCGACAAACACCGGGTCCATATCCCTGTGTTTACAGATGGGTCGAAGCAGGCTGATGGTGTCGGTTGCTCCGTGGTGTTTCCCCGTAAGACCTGTAGCTACCGTCTTGGAGACCTGTGCAGCATTTACACCGCTGAGTGCTACGCCATATTGAGAGCACTGCGATCAACAAAGTGCTCCCGCGAATCAAATTTCCTGATTGATTCCCGCGGATCAATGTTATGATCCTCTAAGTGCCCTTCAAGCAATCCAGACTATGTATCCAGCAGATAAGCTGATCCAGAACATTCAGGACGTGCTTTTCTCGCTCCAAAGTGATGGAAAGAACATAATGTTTTGCTGGATTCCCGGACACGTGGGAATCAGAGGAAATGAGGAAGTAGACGTTTCCGCAAAAGCGGCATGCCTCAAGAATTTCGGTGATTTCTTTACGATTCCAAAAACGGATCTCAAGACCAGGATTCTGAATGAATGGAACAATGAGTGGTGGGCTGTTGAAGGGAATAAGCTCTGACTTATCAAATCCTCTGTTAAGTTATGGAGCAGTTCCTGTAGGTCAGCCAGGCGCGTCGAGGACTCGCTAACATAGGACATTGTCCTCTCACTCATCGGTATCTTTTGCTACTGGATGATGGTGCCGTTTGTAAGGAGTGTAGCTCTTCTCTGACAGTGCGTCACCTACTAACTGATTGCAGAAAATACACTAGAATACGGAGACAAATTGGTCTGGCTGCGGATTTACCAACAATTCTCGGAAATGAAACGGATGATGTTAATGAACTATTGAATTTTATGAGTAGATCGGGGCTCCTTCCACAAGTTCTCGGGAGGGTTTAAATTTGCATTCTTCTTTCCTCTTCCCTGTATTTTTTCCTTTTATCCTTCCTTTCAGTAATTTGAAAATTATAATTTTAAGATCTTTTCGTTTTATGATATAATGTATTCGGCAATTGTTTCCTTTTCTTTTCTTTTATCTTTGTATTTAGATATTTGTTGAATTCAGGAGTTCTTTTAGTGGGTATGGTCTAGATATTCGGCGAGTCCCACACACGGGGAAGAGTCTTGACCGCTCTTCTCCATGGTACGAAACTGCATTTTTCCCCACCTGTAAGGGCTCTAATGACCTTGCCGTTGACGAGCCCTAAAGCTCCCCCCCCAAAAAAAAAATGCAAACAGATGCAGAAGATACAGACAAACGCCATGCGATCCATCCAAGGTGGCGAGTTTCTTGAATACGTCAGCTGCACATCGGAACTTTCCAAATTACCATGTTTAGTAACAAAATCTGGAGTGTGCCTCACTCAATTTCACTCAAGTGTGCTAAATACCCATTATTATTACAAAATTAAGAAAAGAGAAAAACACCAAAAGATCATAATATGTTATAATTATTTAACTAGAAAATACACTAATAATATCAATCGGTTTCAAATATTTATCATCACATTTCACACTACACTCCAGAACATAATATCTAAAAACACAAGTAAAAATTGCATGAATTATCTTCCACCTTAAACTCTTCGCTATATTCCTGTAGGCTGATATAAAAAGCATGCCTCCAAGATAACTCATTTTTGTCCAATTAGTTCGTGAGTTATCGGGGGAACAAAATTTTTAACATACATACACACATACGTATACATACATGCGTACATACATACGGAATTGAACAAAATTTACAAATTTGAAAATACTCTCTTGGAGCCAATTCTGATCCGAAGAGATCTCTCTTTTAGTTTTCGACCGATGCACTATGTGTAATTTAACCCTTTTTTTCGTAATCAATTTTCGCTGTATCTTATAGAAAGGTGCGACGTACAGGAAGGCGGTATAGCAATCTGTACGCAGAATTAACTGACCAATCAAAATGCTTCTATGTATATTTTCAAAATGTTGAATTATAAGAATCCGGAAGTGGAGCGCGGTGTGTAAATGAAGTCGATTTGAGCTGCCCTGAAACAGGCATCTATTCCCAATCACAAGTTTGGTTTCCATACATCAATTTTTTCGTAATATATCGGGGGAACAAAATTCTTAACATTAATACACACATCCACATACATTCGACATCGGACATCGTCGCCAAAATTTAAAAATAAATCCTCCTGGAGCCAATTCGTAAAGATCCGAAGAGATCTCACATTTTTTTCGACCGACTACAATAATTTCCTTACACTCTCTGTGTAATTGGAAAGTAAAAACTGTAAAAACACAATTTATATTGACGTGAAACTTATACGTTGAAGGTGGAGGCAACAGGCTCCGTGAAGTTAGCCAAAATATTTTTTTTATTCTCAACCGATTCGAACGATCTTAAGCTTAAAGTCTTTTGCTCCGGCAATTTTATACTTCGGTCACCCTTCGTTTTGGAAGAGTTAAGTAATGAAAATATTTTCTAAATTTTCGACATTTCGGCTAAGCGTAAATACTGTTAATATGACCACGGAATAATAAATAAATAAATAAATAAACTTTATTGTACAAAAAGCAGTTGCAAACTGCTTATGGCCACGTGGAGGATAATGAACTAAGTTACTCTCCGGAAACAAGGAACGGACCATCCCATCAATCCGATCAAGGGCCCAAGGGCAGTGGCGGATTTAATACTTATAAAAAATTTAAACAAATACGTACTGTTATTTAATTTATTATTCACAATGTATCGTATATATAATGCGCAGTCAAAATTCGAGATGAATAATACCACAAGTATTAAATGACATTCTCATCTATGGAAAAATTGCCACTACCCGGACGAAAACCGGAGAAAAACCTGAGCCAGGATGAGACTACAGAGATAATGGACACTATCGTGCCAAGATTGCATACATTTAGAAATAGCTTACATCATTCGATATAATATGACATACAACATTTATTGGTAAATTGAATCCCTCATTTACTTATTTTATTAAAAACTAAATTATTTCACATTATAGATGGAATATAACTTTAGAAAACTTTAATCCACGGATTTGAATGAATTCAATTTATTAATATCTTTTACATTTTCTGGAAGGTAATTATACAAAATTATTCCTGAATGATATGGGTAAAGAGTGGTTGACGCGCCAGAACGATGAATATTAGCCTTATTACGAGTGTTGTGCTCGAGCACAAGACTTCTAAAGAAGGGGTGGGATTTTAATAATTATGTCTTAACAAACACGACTACAAGCAAGGGAGAAGGAGAATATTTATTTCTCTAAAATGTTTACATGAATTTCGGTGGTGAGATTGACTGATTATCCGAACTATCCTCTTTTTGATTCTAAAAGTTTGAATGCTCTCGGTGTATAGGCCCCAAAAGATTATGTTGTGCCTTAAATGAAAATAAACATTTGCAAAAAACACGCGCGAGAAATGTGTTGACTTGCAACATTAACTAGAATTCGAAACGCATAGCACCATTTGCAAGGTTTGGAATTCAGATTATCAATATGACGATTCTACTTGAGGTTATTCTGAATATGGAGCCCTAAAAATTTGGTTAACTTGCCAGTTTTGATTTAGGTTCCGTTTATCAAAAGTGATGAAGGAGGAAGATATTTTATTACACTATTTCGAAATAACATGGGTTAGTTTTATCAGTATTAACAATGAGACGATTTGAATGAAACCAAGACGGTTTGGTAGAACTTTTTGTGCATTGACAAGTAATGTATTATAACTACTCTCGTGAGTAAGTGTCATCACCAAAGGACACCATTTTGCAATCTGGTGTGGTTGATGACATATCGCTTACCTGTAATAAAAAGAGGATGGGGTCTAAAATTAATCCTTCAGGAACTCTGTAAGTAAGTGGCTTTGCAATAAAAAAAATTATTACACATTTAAGTCGGCATTTGTTAGATATCTGACTGAAAATTACCCCCCCCCCC
>NNCF01126653.1:715727-744144 GCA_002313205.1 Laupala kohalensis | reverse complement strand
GCGCGTAATTTGAATTCTGCTACGGTACCGACACAATATGAACAAGCATTTGCCCATTCACCATCGCTACGTAACAAAATGTTAATGTCTCTCAGAAAACAAGTTCAAAAACTGCGTCAGTACACAGTACAAAAGATGCTCGAGAGGTAAATGGTTGATGTAAGAGAGCTGATGTACATAATAAATCTCATCACTAAAACTACATCAAATTAAATAGATTTGGCAGTTAACAATCGGAAGTAATAAATAAATAAATAAATCGGAATTTTTACAGTTTTATATTCTTTACAAAGTAATTTTCTTATTAACTATCTTAATAAAACATTTTCTCTGATATTTAATGACGTAAGAGAATGCAACAAAATAGTAGAAAATAAATGTATTTGAGAAAAAAGTTTTTTATTAGAAATATCAAGGTAAATCGGTGTTAAAAGTTTACCGATGTGGCCACATTAACAGTTGACGTTGCTTGTGATGTTTATGCATCCATTTACCTCTCGAGAATAGCACCTATTGTCACGAAGTATTTGAGCGTATTTTCTGAGGCTATTTGAATCTTTCCTTGCGTAGCGAAGATATTTTGGCAAATGT
This sequence comes from Laupala kohalensis, assembly GCA_002313205.1. NCBI lineage: Eukaryota > Metazoa > Arthropoda > Insecta > Orthoptera > Trigonidiidae > Laupala > Laupala kohalensis. Next base: position 743,553 of record NNCF01126653.1, on the reverse strand, counting down.
TTTTGAAACGTATGAAGACGGTATAACGGCGTATTAAACGTATGAATACTACGTTTATTACTATGTTTAGGCGAATGTTTAAAATAAAAATAAAAAAACATTGCGGAGCATTTTTTTTAAGTTCCCCATTCTTGTTTTAGCCGAAACAGTTATTTTGGTCTTATTGTTGGCCAAATAAATATAAATCATAATGTCCCATGATTTATGTGTAATATAATGTGATCGTGTGAATACGCATACAAATATTTGGAAAAACAAAGAGGACAAATTCTTTTAATTTTGGGAGGAGGGGATTGATTCCCTATGATCCCTGTTCGTTTGTGACGCAGGTGCAACTGGCGCCACTGCTCGCAGATGACGAGGATCCCACATTTGACATGATCAAGCGCTCATGGCACAAAGGCGTACCTCCGCCTGGGACCCTGTGCCAGACGATGGGTTGGGGTCACGTTAAACCGGTGCCCACAGCGCAGCAATCGGCAGACGGTGCCGCACTGCCGACTTTGCGACCGGTCAGTAAAATAACCTCTTGGCTGATGGTTTTTTTCTGATTGAGTATAGAATGTATTGTAACTACTCTCGTGAGTAAGTAGTTTATTTACTTGGTTACACCAAAGTAATATTCTTTGGGCAAAATGTGAAGTTTACGTTGTCTACCTGGGGAAATTGGTAAAACTTCCGGGAAAGACCAAATGCCAACAATCGTAAATAACGTACTAGTATCGTCATGTTTCTAATTATAACAATCGATCAACGAAATGTTTATAATCAGTCTTGTGTGACACATGAGATAGATTTAGTAATTCTCAACACCAGAAACTTAAGCGTGTAAGTTCCATACAAACAAGTCTGGAACAACTAAGAATTTCCGAAGTGATGATCTAATGCCAAAGTTAGAAGAAGAAAAACATTTAGTTAAGATGTAAAAAAAGATGATAATATTTCTTTCTTTCCTCATTTCTCATTTATTTTCTCATGAAAATTTCGTCTTCGAAACCTTAGATTTTGGCAATGAAAATGCATACATTCCTCTGCAAAGCATGTACTTAACCACGAGGCGTCCTCTTTTGTGGACGGAAGGACGCGCGTGTTTCTTCTATCAACCGTATGTTTTTATTAGAGTTAGATATATAGTACCCATCTTCTAATGTTTTCTATAATTTCACCAGAAGAATTAGCTTACGCTACTTCTCGGTCTCTCGAAAGTGTACGATTTTGTCTATCAGTTGTGAATTTCTTTCGATGAAAAAACATTATTGTACTAGACATATAAGCTACATTATCATTGTGGGATCTACATTGAAGAATACATTGATAGACTGAGCACGACAAGAAGCACCATTCCCACGACCGTAGAAGGGCAGGAGCGCTGTTCCACTGCCAATACTTTCACTGTGGTTGAAGAAAATGAACATCATATCAACATGTCAACAATGTATGGCATTGGAAATATTAGTTTAGAAAAACTGCAAAATTTATTGTTTTACAAAAATGGTAGTCATTACCAATTACAGGACACGACTCATCAGAAAACTTTGATTCTTATTTAGTCAGTATCGAACTGTTCGCAAATGATGAGTCTCGTGTGGATCAATATTTAAAAGCGCAATGCATATTTTTGGTAAAGTTAATGTTAAACAAAGAGAATAAATAATAATGAATATGTAAATAAAATAGTAATGTAAATATACTCATTATTTTAGGAGTATTTTTTGCTTTCAGTCCATGGTGCTAAACGTGGTGGAATTGCCTATATTGTCATTTGAACAATGTCTTGAGTACTATGATACGCTGTCCGAAAACCAACATATATGTACTTTGGCCAAAGGCAAGGATGCTTGTAATGTGAGTATGATAAAGAAATGTAAGTTTTTTGGAGTTATTACAATAATTTCAATGTAAACAAGTATTTATTCGTTTTTTTGAAAAAACTAAGATTTTTTTTGAAAGAAAAAAATACGTGTCTACCAGTCTATCATTACTGAAACGTGGCTGGAACATATGGCGTTTGTTTATTGTGCTAGGCTGTCTAGAACAGTCATATGCTGCTCTACACAAATTTCTATCGCAAAATCAAAGTTACATCCATCCAAATAAAATGGACTTGACTCGTTGTATCGATATTAAATATATTGCTGCTATGCAGAGGGAATGATCGTTTGAAATATGGATTAATCGAGGATCCCGGTGTCCCAATTATCTCAATTGTTTGAAAATGTCCTGGAACACAGTTTTTATGCACATGTATGTTCAAAATTTTGAGTTCTTAATTTCACCTACTAGGTGAAAGGGAAGTTCCGCACTGTGGAGAATGAAAATATTATTCATCGTACTGGGATCAAACCATATCCAATCGAATAGCTGCAATATAAATTTATTGTCAAAACAGTACAAACTGCGCATGACCACGTGGACGTATGACAATAAACCAATTTACTCTCCGAAAGCAAGCAAGGGACCATTCCATCAATTCCGATCAAGGGCCCTAAGGTAGAGGCGGATTCAAAAATTTAAGCAACAATTCCTAGATAAGATAAAAAACTAGCTGCGAGTTATAATACTAATAGAATGAAAATATGTTTGTAATTTAACACAAATTATTTTACATGTACAAATTATTATCGAAATATGGATTATTCTGAGTATAGTGTTTAAAAATCATAAGAATTGAAATAACACTAAATTCACGATTTATTGTTACAATAAACACACCCCTAGACAAAACCTAGAGAACCTGTATAAGAAATCCGCCACTACCCAAAGGAAAACCGGAGCAAAACCCGGGCCGGGATGGGGCTACACAATTAATGTATACAACTGTGCCAAAGTTGAGTCCACATAAAACTAAATTAATATGAGCCATAAGACAACACAAACATGCAAGAAAATAGTTTTGAAATTTGTATAAGTTATTTAAAAAGTACTACAGCAATGGCATTCAAAAGATCTGTAATATTATGATTGAAAAATTTATTTTAAAAAAGAACGAGTTTAAAAGAATTGAAACAAGAAAAAAAAAATTACAAAGAATGCAAACAGATGTAGGGCTAAGTGCTCTATTCTAAGTGCTTTTTAAATATATAAAACGTGTCCGAGATGACTCCCCACAAAATTATAACAAGAGAAGCTAAAATCTATCTACTCTCAGAAATTACGATGACATTCTTCTTTCACTTTAACTTCTTNTGGGGTCGGCTCATATGGGGGTGAATATGATGCTTCTTAGGATTTTTGGCTGGGGAATACTCATGGTGCCGAATGCCCTTTCTGACGCACCTCCCCTGAAGCGGTGATTTATGAAATGAAATGGGTGTGAATGATTATGAGTAAATGTTGTGGTGGAATGATAGGCAGGGGAAACGGGAGAACCCCGAGAAAACCTGCCGCGAACACCGCTCCGTCCACCACCTCGGATTCTACCGGGTTTGAACCGGCGTCCCCAGAGATAGAAGGCGAGCGCGTTACACACTGCGCCACGGGTCGCCCCAGAAATTATGATTACATAAATTCAATTATAAGAACAAGTAATTTAATGAAGACTAAGTAAACTGGGATATACATAATTAATTACATTTAAAGGTACATTGTCAATAGTCAGTAGTCTTGAAGTAGAATTTAAACAGTTCAAACAATTCCTGATTAGATTAACTTACTGACTTTTACAATACTCGAAGTGCATTGAATGGTCTAGCTCTAGTGCTAACTTCAAGTTCAAGGTTGAATAGTGTATCACTTTCGATAACATTTAATGTATACAACTTGAGGTAAGCTCAGAATGAAATTATCGCGGGAACGTGAATAATACAGTTCGTACGTTAGTTCAGAGAAGGCTCCATTTTACACGGAACAGAATGTAAGCGAGTACGTGAGCGTAGCAGCTCGAACAAGAATTCGGCGAATACTGAATTTAACACTGACCAAAGCGCGTGCGTGTACTTGAGCAGAGGTGCTCGTACGATGATTCACAGTAGACTGAATTTCTGGTCTGTGATCAACAAACTCTTGTTGCTAGGATATCTCTAAAAATCAACCAGGTCTCCTGCGTAGTCTCTAGTTTCTAGGAGCGGCTTTGGTAATTATTAATTTATGTTAATATGTAGCCTCCGCTACACAGAACTTGTGTAGTATGTAACCTTTGTAGAGCATCTGTTTATAATTCATGACAAAATGTTACCACTTATAATATCGAATAATGAAGGTCTATCAAATGCAGACATTGTACACATTTTTGATTTACAATTTGACACTAACTTGTATAGTTGTTATTTAATAAAGTACAAGAACTGCCTATGCATGAAGTTCAAAATGAACGAAATACGAAATAGTGTAAGACTGTTAGAATGATAAGAGATGAAAAGATAAAAAATTATGTTTGATTTTACTTTTAGAAGTTCAGAAAATTCTCGTTTTAATATCAATAATATATAAGGTGGCTCTTTGTTTCATATTATTAAAGAACGGTTTGCAGATAACTCAAAATTATTCTAAACCCTTTTCTAAATTCTTTACAGTTTTTTTATTTCAAATTATAATGTGTAATATATTATGTTACCCAAATATTTGTTACTCATGATATTTAAGATTTGGCAAATTGCAAGGCACGCCTTCAAACAGCCAAAGAAATCAGTTGTAATACGACAAGAACCAGGCAAAGTTTAAGATCTTTTCTATGAATTCCAACAGGGCGATTCAGGAGGACCCATGATCTGTGACGGGCAACAAGTAGCCATCGTTATGGCGGGTGATGGCTGTGCCCAACCGGGTGCTCCAGGCGCCTTCACGCTCATCCGACCCCATCGAGACTGGATCCTCTCTACTATTAACCAACGTGTTAGTAATACGTACACATTTAGAGCTTCGCTCACGTGAAATAAGTATGCGGTTTAGTAAGTGACACTCCATCAAACAGTACACGGGTTTATTTTAACTTCGCATTCCAGTTTTCCAGCGTCTATGTCGCCACGGTCCTTTGTTAACGGATTGGCTCAAAACCAGGCTGGTCAAACTCACAATATTCATTAGCAATCTCAGTCACTGTACTTTGATTCACATTTAACAGATATTCTGTACGTCAATTCTCTAAAGCTGAAAATTGGTAAAGATAGTATTTACGTCGTAATGTGGATATTTGATTTAGGTAATGTTGTATCTTAAAATAACATAAAATATTATTACCGGCAATAAATTACTTTAAGAAATCAAAGACATGAAATTAATTAGTATTTTTATTTTGAACGTGATAAGTCTGTAAAAACCGACAGCGGTGGTCTAGTGGTAGCGTCTTCGCTTCCATGAATCCTCTAAGTGGTAGAGCGTGAGTTCAAACCCTACTTGGCTGAATTCGGAAAGGTTTTCAACTGGAATTTCCCTCACCAACTCCAGAAAAATGTCGGTTGGGTATTATAAGTTCCATGACTACCCAATATATCTCCTTCCCCATTCCTTCAATCAAATCCATTGGTTATTTGGAAGAGCAGGTCTCAAGGTCTGAGCCTCACCAAAAGGCATAAATGAATAAATAAATAAACTACTTTCAGTTCCTGTCTTTCAAAACGTATTGAAACCATTTTTTTCAGGAATGATACATCGCATTGAATTGAAATCAGATTTTAAATTCATGTGGATTTTGTTGAAAGCGTTGAGATAATATCTAAAAAACTAACATTGTTCGTTTTTAAGTTTGGATACATCTCGTATTTCGTTTCACATTTTGTTTATGTTTTATATATTTTCACACATACTTTTCAGATTTATTTTTTAAATTTATACTGACATACTTTGCCAGAAATATTTTCATATTTTTATTATATTTTTGATATTGTTTTCTTTCTAATTGCTATGCTGAATAACATGAGGGGAAGTAATGCATATCCTGATACATTTAAGATAATACTTATTCATCTCTCTAATGAGCATTTGACTTATGTGCAATTTTTTTCTTAAAGGACTCGGGAAATTCGAGTAGTCTTGATGAAAGATCACTCGGAAGATTAGCTCCATACTATCAAGAGCAGCAAGACCGATCATCCGATTCGACGACTGTCAGCCGTTTGAATTATCGTTATGCCGTAACTTTTGTTCTACTCAACTCCCTGTTGCAATCGTCTACTTAGCCGCGGTCCTTCCTTTGCTAATGAATTGGCTCTGAAACAAAAGAACTTTCTACCACAAAATATTTTACTTCAAATTATTTGTGTGAAGGAGTGCGATTATGTACGATTTAGATTTACGGATTCTTGTAACAATTCTGTAGAATGTCTAACTTTATTTTAATAATAAAATTGTTGCATTATTTTATAAATGGTATGAATAAATCTAAAATTGAGTTGCTACGGAACGAAAACAATGTATGAGTATAGATGTCACATTGATTGAATCTATGGCTCGAGCATGAATTGTGAACTTACCAGTCAAATCGGATTCGTTTCCGCTGTCTGCAATAATGAATCATTCCAGACGAAGCGCCAGACCATTCAAAAGAAATGCATATTTTCCATGTTCCTTTTCATATCATTTGAGAGGTCAAAACTGTTTTTCTTTTAAATTAATCTCAAAACACTTACGTGTGGCAGCCATTTTTGTCCTCCCACGCGCGCGTATTTTTACATTTGTTAGCATTTACATTACCGCTCATATTTCACGAACTATTTATTCTACATAGCTCAAACAAAATCATTGCAAATATCACGTTTCATTGTATATACTTTGCAAGGTATATATTTTGTGTATTTATTTTACTGTTATAAAAAAGGTCATCTAATATTGGATATCGTTATCGAGAAACTTCTTACTTTTTATGAATTGATTTCTGAAAAAAATGAGCGGTGCCTACAGCTTTAAACTTTTAGAAGGTGTAAATATAAGCAGCATTACACAAATAAATATCAAATGTTCTTTTATTTCTTATAAATTCTTTAAAGATTAACTACTTCAAATTTGGTCAAGTTTAGGTTTAAATATCTCGGATGGGACTAATGATAAAATTCTGAAAATGACACATCAGGCATTTTTGAAAATTAGAGCACCATCTTGCATATTGAGCTAGTAAACAGATACGGCACCTCAGATATGAAGAACACAACTAAAAGGAAAAAGGGTTTCCCAAAATTCTCGGCTGTATGGCTTCGATTTTGTAATTTCCTGGTATATTACGCTCAGAATAAAGCTTTTTGACATACGATTTTCTTGCATTTTTTACATGAAAGAAATATTTTAAATATCACGAATGTAATTACTAAAAAAACACCCGGTACCGAAATGAGCGGTTATTTCATGTCGACGGCAATTAATAATGGCCACATGTAAACGAAAATTAACCATAAATTATATACACATTAAACATTTAGACAATACTTGTTACTGAATTCCCTTCGTTGTTAGATTGTCGAGATGAGTAAACCTAATGCTTATGGCGTTTTCCATTTGCTTCTCTCTGTGTGCACTGGTGCACCCTGAGCGGAAAAATGTTCTACTTGACAGAGAAGTTGCACCAGTGTTGGAATGCGGTTACTCCATTTGTCCATCGAGACGCACTCTCCATACATTGAGAGCAACCAGAATTGTTATGCCTATTTTATCGGTAGAGGGACTGCACTGGGCATTGTTGAGTGTAGGTTTGTCTATTGATAACGCACTCATGATGGATGCTATTAGTTTATTGTAAATATAACGTCTGCTAGCTCCTCAGCTGAACAGGAAGAGTTGTACGTCGAATTAGACCTTTCCAGAAGAGAAAAATTTATAAAAAAGATTAATTTCGTTTCGTTAATCCGATTATATAACGACTCGCCTTGCTTGCTGGGGGTTCCCCCCATACCGCGTGTTAATGCTCTCGGCCAAAGAAATTATTTCTTTACATTCCAGTTTCTTAACCATTTGGAGATCATCGCATACACCTATTTGATTACGAAAATTCCATAGTTTACCACATTTATTTCGTTGTATTAATCAAGTGATAAAATATACATTATTACGAGTCAATTAAAAACATTACTTATTTCCCAAATAAATTCTTAACCTTTCAAGTAGGATAATCATCAGGATGAAAAAATGATTCTATTTGGAACTCACAATGCAATGACGGTCCTCAATGAGAGGACGAATTAAAGAAACAATTCCTCGTCATGGAAATTTTCCATAAACGGGAAGGTGTTTAATATTTCATTTTGGAAATATTTGAAAAGTTTGACGTATCAATTAGGATGCAAGAATTAGTTTATAAAAAAAACTGCAAATTACGTAAAACTTATGGTTCAGCATTAAAGTCTATTTGAATTATTTCAGTGAACTGAGTATTTTTTCGAAATCCAATATTAATCTATTTCCTAATAGCGATGAGATGTATCTTATTCAAGAAAGATCGACTTTGTAAATTAATATCTTGACCTGAAAATTTCCCATAATACTCGAACGGAATGAATTCCTTTATATTTTGGAAAAAATTAAAAAGATTTTTCTGTCAATTGGGATATAAGGAATCGATTGCAAAAATCCACAAGTCGCTCGTATGTATAGAAAACATTTGGTTGAGCATTTAATTTCTTGGGGATGAGTTTTTGACTTATTTCAGTGAAATGGATTCCGGTTCATTCATATTACACTTACACTAGGAACGGTACTCCTGATGAACTTCACTCTCTTTGCAGCAGGTCGCACTTTATAGCTATTAAAAACTATGCTACGAATTGAAACAAAATGGTAACGTAGCAAACATACAACTAGTAGGTAGGTTAACTCACAATGCACACTCACGTGATATCAGCTTAAAATCTTGCATTATATACCACTAGTTTGGCTTCGCACTGCTTGGAATAAACACAGCTTCACCGCTTAGTTGCCACAATGTTACATTCCGGCCTTTTACATAAGGCAACCATGGTTAGTTAATCTGTCAAAAGTTAAGCGTGAACAATCACTACCTACCATCAGTGATTTATTCGCTGCCCTTCTGTGTTTAGCATATTTTTTTTAAAACAAATTATGTTATAGGAAAGTCTCCACATACGAATGTCAGACAAATGTTGCGTTCCAATTACTATTCGAATTATTTGAGTGAAGAACAGGATTGGTCGAGTAAGAAGCTGATTCTCTTGTTTACCAGAAATGGGCATAAAAGTTCCTAGGAAGAATTGGAAGCCATAAAAATTGTACGTTGTGTATATCAAACGTTTTCATGATAATTAAATTCTGAAGGTGAAAATGTGGAGACTAAATACTGTCCTCTATTCAAATTGAAACTAGTGTCAGAATCTGTTCTTTCCGTATTCCTCAATTTACCTGTATATTTAACTGCTGAAGATAAAAAGCAGCGGAAACATCTGAATTCAAAAATAACAGGACGAGAAAATTAGGAAGTGGTTAGAATGCGACATCTTCAAAGATACTATTTCTGCTTTCTGTTAAAGTGTAAATGAAAAAAATAAATAAATAAGAAACTGGATTTTGCACTCCGATGAATTATTTCACAATTTATTTTTGATAGATTTTCCGGATAACTAGGAGTGAAAAAATTAATAATGATGTGGCGTGAGATGTGTAAATAAAATAATCAACAATAAATATTTAACTCAATGATAATTAATTTTGAAACTACAAATCAGGAATTGTTTTCTTATTATATGTTGTAATTAATTGACCTAATTGCGTACTGATCTAATAGCTGAAAACTAATTAAATCCGTGCTTATTATCATTTCCCTAAAAAATACATGCAAAATATCATATATTTACATTTCTCTGTTATAGTTAGCCCATACCGAATTCATGTAAAAAGCTGCTATATCGTAATAAATAATTAAAGTATTACAATTCTTTCCCTTATTCGTAGACCGATTATAATTGTAATTCTCTGCATACTGGTTTTAATATTCCAAATCCAGTCGGTATCGATTTTTTAAGACAAAATCATTGTCATATATATTACTGTGGTGATTCTTTTGCGGATTACCAATGCGGAAGACATAAGTATTAAATAAATCACTTGTAATGGATTAATGGATATTTTAATGCAAAAATTGCTCCTTTTTTTCTACCCGAGAACACCCTGTAACCAGATTGTCGTATTAGATTTTTTTAAGTCTCAAATATTTTACACATAATATTCGAAAAAAATAGATTAATAAAACATTGAAGAAATCCTTCGATACCAGAATAGTTTATAATCATTAAGTGAAGCAATTGATCTATGAAGTGATCTTGCTGTGGGATGCTAGGATGAATAGAATCAGGCAAAATCATTCAAAACCACCTCGTTTCATGAAAGAACATTATCCTAATTACGTGCTTCGGAATCTCTTTTCCCCACTGTTGATTGGCCATTTAACACTCGCTTATCAGGTGGTTTCAGTGCCAACCATAGAGCTGGGACATCCACAGAGTGTCAATGCGTGGAAATTTCGCAAAAATATTACACTTTCTGATTCCAGGGAGAGTAATTCTCGCGTGTACTCTCAAAATTATCAACTCAAAGTAGAGATTAAAAAATCACTTACATCCGAAATCTCTCTTTTAGCGGTGAGCGTTTCAGATGATCCAAACCTGCTCAGGACTATGTGCGCTTGTCTAAGATACTAGGTGTTCTCTTGCCGATGGGAGTAACCCTCTAAAGACATTCCTCTGAACATTTCATTACTTTTTTCAAATCGTTTTGTTTTCACGTTTAAATGTATTGATCCGTGACAAATCATTGCATTAAACGTTACCAGTACATTTATATAAAAATATTGTTCCCACCATCAACCCTATTGAGGAGTATACTTCCCCATCAACCCTATAACTTCCCTAAGTGATCATGAGAAAACGTTTTACGAGAATAGAATAGTTAATTACTTGGTGCATTTGCATACAGAAATAACAGTTGATGGCTCAAACAGATTTCAGGTTTAAAAAAACAAACAAGAAAAGTTCCATAACTCACCACTAACTTCCAATCTGTGCACCTATGGTACGGGTGAGTGTTGCATTATAATCCACATGTTGTATCAAGGGCACATCCTAACTGCCTTCAACGTACTCCCAAGATATTTCTTATCATGGTTGGAAATACACCCTCCAAGACATTCTCCCAAATTCACGCCCGAGTCGAGTGCCTCTTTGTATATGAGCCCCTCGCACTACTGATTGCGACTATTGTCGTGGAAAACGTCTTGAAACACGAGTTTGAGCATTGAAAAAATGTTAACCCGTTGTTTAATACAAAAATGAGCTACACCCAACTTTTTCGTATTTTATTTTACGTTATCAGTATGAATTAAATTTTTTTATTGCATCCTATTTAAATTTTATTACAGGTAGAAAGAAAAAAGTGCCAGGTTTTCCACTCTTTCAATCGGAATGCTCACTTTGGAATTCATTGCTTAAAAACCACTCGTCTGATCAAAACTAAATTTTAATATAATCTAAAGACACTTATCGTTTCAGGTTTCACCGAATTTGAAACTGATTTGATGTAGAACAAAAAAGTTCTTATCAAATTAACACAACGTTTTCACGTTTCTGATTGGTCGTAAACGAAGTTGGTCTGGTAATGAAGCTGATGATAATGTGGCACTAAGTTTTGAGCAGTACTTTACCTACGAGCTATTGATATATTATTTTATATTTTATATAATTTTATATTTTATTTTATATCTCTCCTTTTTAAAAACATTAAGCGAAAGATTTTTCGCCGGTATAACTTACATCGGGTTACAAATATAGTAGAAACAACTGAATAAATTCATACTAATATATAAATGCGTAACGCAAAAGCGTGTCTGTCTGTCTGTTTGTCACCTGATCACAACTAAACCACTGAACCGATCGTGATAAAATTTGACAAGGAGATAGTTTAGATATCCAGGAAGAACATAGGCTAACTTTAGTTTTTTAAATGTGTGATGATAAAGATACTTTTCGACAAATTTTATTAAAATCGGAAAAAAGAGAATTATATTTGCATACGCTGCGTAAACGGTTAGAGATAGGTGACAACTATGAAAAGCAATATTGTTTGCCTCAATAACTTCTACAAAAAAGTCCGTGACATCTATCTGTAAAACGTAATCTAAATTATCGATAAAATGTTATTAAAATAGATGTGTTAAAATACTTCAACTTAAGAGACTAATTTAAGAAGAAGAAAATCAGTCATCAAATTTAATGGATTATTTGTTTTGCGCATTTAACAACTATAAAAAACGTCTTTAAATTGTAAAATTTCGACGAATAGTTTAGATTTTACAAGAATTTTAATGAAATAGCGCAGCCGCTTCATGCTTCGGAAGCGAAAATTCAACCGACGCGACTCCCGCGAAATGTAGTGTAGTCTATACAGTCAAGTTTTGTATAATTTGCATTATTATTAATTTAAACAATTAGAATACTGTACGTGTTTTAAAAAACCAGTAAGTAAAAGTATTTTGATCTTACAATATAGATTTTCTATATTCTTGAAGAAAAGATTAGTCTAAGAAAAAGTCTGTGAAACGCCGGGTAATCAGGTAGTCTTCTATGTAAATAAAAATTAAATGCTGTTCGTTGATAAGCGCATCACTTGAGAACGGCTGGACCGATTTGGCTAATTAAAAAAAATGTTCGTACAGCCAAATTGAAGTTTTTAGGTTAAGAAAAATTGGAAAAGTTGCCCGGGAAATTGGAAAATTCGGGAAAACCTGAAAACGCTTTTTTCCATTAAATTTTTGTATAAACTCAAGATGGTAACTCAAGATTCGAACGATGGATTGTTTTTGTTTTGTTCGTTTTGACCCTGTTAAATTTTTCAGAAAAAATCGAGACAATTACAAAAGAAAGTCGGAAAATTGGGACAAACAGCAAAAATCATAATTTTTGTATGCACTCTTGATCATAACTGACGATAGGAACGACATATTTGGTTGATTCTTTTATGATTTGTTTTTTCAGTTTTGTTTTTTTAAGCGCCAGGCAACAAAACAAAAAATGTCGTGTACCATAAAGCATTGCAATGAACGAAATGGTGATGTCACAGTAAACCAATCGGAACGAAGCATTTCTTTGTTTTTATTGTTTACTTCAACACTTGAAATGAATCTTGAGATTCATTATGATTTCAAATTTAATGGAAGAAAAAATATCACTTGGTTAACATGCAATTCTGACGTAATTCAATGGTGACATAAATTTTGGAACAAAACAGCATGGTTCCAAATCGATTGCATTCATGGCACATCACACATTTCCAGCATTTCAGCGATAGAATTCATCTCGCATGTAAAATTTCACATTGGCGTACTTCTGATTGTACTCCTCAAATTGAATATCCATGGCCACAATCGTTAATAGATACAACGACCACTCAGAAATACGTTTCTGTCTCATTTTCACTATGTTTACACTTTTAAAATTGCCATTCACTCACAAAACGATCGCAAACAAATTTATTGAAATTTGGACAGGACAACGTTTTTCGGGTCAGCTAGTATAAAATAATAATAAAAAATAATAATGATTCTTAGGTAATTGGTGGGTTCTTGGTCGTTTAATGTGTATTATGACACTTAATTGTAACACCAAAGATTCATACATAAATCATTTTTACAGAAAGTAGTAGTTTGATATATCATCAAAATAATTTTAATTCTTTAAGTTTATGTATGAATCAATCACACAGGAATGAATTACACAAGCAGTACACATGACATTTGTTTTCATGACATTTTTTTTTCGCCAAGCAATTCATGAATACTTTTTCCCATTTGCAAGGTTAAAAAGTCCTTTTTCCACGTGATTCGCGGAGAAATAGAGCAAAATGGTTTGCGCAGTTGTGTAATACATAAAGAATAGAACCAAAACAGTACTTCTTCCAAGTAGGTCACTTCGCAAAAAAACACAAGTAATTTGCAGGTGTACAGTGCAGTAGATGCAAATATACGGTAAATTGGGACACAGGTGTAAACCTGTGCAACCCTTACGTAAATGTTGGTCCCCCCTCTCTCATTCTAATGCGTTCGTAGCTTGTGGGTACAAATGTTTGTGTGCTAGCGATCAATATATAAGAGGTAAGTGTAGTAACCGAAAACACAACTACTGCAGCTTCCAACAAGTATATTCACTGTTTTATTAATATAACTACTCACACGAGACCTGAAAATGTATTCCAAAATAGTAACTTTGCTTCTTTTTCCTGCTCTCGCTATGGTAAGATTGACAATAGTCCGTATTATTAATAACTAAATTGTAAATATAATATTTTGAATGTTAATTTTATAAACACAATGATATTTGGAATTAATATTATAATTGTCTAAGCCCAGAGAAGATATTGTACTAATAGTTTTCTCATATTTAAATTTGTAATGAAGATGCTGGGACTCTGTGTTAGAATCTAGAAAGTCTAAGAATTTTCTTGATACAGGTTGCTCACGGAAGAACGGTTGACCTGCCATTCCAACAACTTCTTCCTTTTCCTGGCGGTAACAACAACAACGAAAATGCTAACGCTGGGATCGGAAGCAATCCCATTGGTTCGGCGGTTGGAGCCTTCCAGAATGGCGTGGGAATGTTTGAAAACGGAGTAGAGGTAAGGTTCAAAGTTCATAATGGAAATGGCGCATCAGCAACAAACATGTAGGAAAAATAAGAGAATAAATATAGAGTATTACACAGCAGAGCTATCACTCATACTTCATAAAATGAATATCCATCAGTTTTATGGAGACTACATTTCCTCACACGTGTCAAGAACAATAATCAGCTATACTCAAAATTATAATTTTTATATACCCTCAACATACTGCCAGAAAGATCTATTCACTGATTAGTAAATAAATGTCGTATTCGTCTGTGACCGACCAGATTATTCGTAATAATATTTACTATATTATTATCATCATTATCAACTACCTTACCACATATATCGGAAGTAGTTCACAGATGCCAAGAGTATAACGCCACAGAACAATCAAACTTTTGCTGAGTTGCTAACAAATATATTTGGATAGAAAAATAGTACGTTACACGTTTCCAATACACTATTATTTTTCTCAATTAATTAAATGCAGCATACCTAATTGAAAGAGAATTAAGGTATTATATCCGTCAATGCGACTCAGCTTACGAATCTAAATAGAGTCATAGTTAGGATAAAAGTAAGGAAAAATAAGTTTGTATCATTCTGTATCCAATACCGATGATTTTTTTACCCTTGCTCCGCATAATTTTGAATCATTTGACTTAAAAGTGAGCATATAGAAAAATTTGCTTATGCTGATGTTTTTTGATATTCTGACATAGCTAAATCAAATCATTGACATAGGTAAATAACAACGAAAACACAGCAAATCAGAATAGGCACGTAATGGCGTTAAGGTTCAACAGAATCGACGAAAATAACTTATACCGGAAACGTCTGGTGACTGGAGATAATGTTAGTCTCGTATAAGAGTAAATGGAAATCGGTATAAAATTAAGCAAATTAGAGAAATTTCGCGTTTCTTGAACATAGTATTTGATGCTCTACAACTTTTACGCTGAAAACATTTTGATTGGAGCAGTCATTGCGAAGTTTAAGAGGTTTAAAAATGACTATTTTAACTTTCTCCTCTAAGTTGCTAAAAATTCACAAAGTAATCAACTTCATTAATTAACCAAAATAGAGTGCGAATTATTAACTAATTAGAACTTTTTTGGTGAACATTTCAATGTTTCGTGAAAAGCTGACGAATTGACTTCAGTAACGCGGAAATAATGCCTCAGGCATACGCTTACACACAAAATGAAACATGAAACTGCGCTGCTGAAGACGTATTAAAAAATAATATTTCATTTCAACTTCGGATCACGTCTTTGTCTTGCTGAAAGAAGATATTCTGTATCGGTAAAGTACTAGAAGAGTAAATTCCTTTATATTATAAATAGTTAGTAACTAAGCGCGCAGCTTTGCTCGCGTGAATTTTGTATCGATTAACTTTTCATATCTTACATTTTGTTAAAAAAATGTAAAAGAATGATAACCGAAGTATAAGTAAAATGGAACATACTTTAAGAATAACAATATACTACTTTGGAAGTGGGGACCGACTTGATACTATGTGAAGAGTGCTGTTGAAATCACACCAGAACTGGACATTTTAGAGGGAAAAATCTGGAGTGAAACCACTCACCACTTAGCAGTAAACAACCTACATTGCAATAAAAACGTAAGAATACGGAAAATCATTTACACGAAAGATAAACATACCAAAATTATCAAACACTATGATATTTAGCAGATTAATCACTTGAACTTACACTTACCCACATATTTGCAAATTCAAATACAGTTTTCTTGTATTATTTTTCTCCACCCTGAACACGTTGCAATATCATCTTAAGCTGATCTCAAATAAAAGTCTCCAGGATACTCCCGTCCCAGGATAAGTCTATTGAATTTAATTTGGGAGCTATACACATCGAAAGTTTAGAAAGATGTGGCGATGCGAATATGACATAAAACTCCTTTTAATATATGCCTCTAGAAGACTCTAAAATTGAGCAAATTAGGGAAATTTATCGTTTCTTGAACTTAGTATTTTATGCTCTACAACTTTTACGCTGAAAACTTTTTGACTGGAGCAGTCATTGCGAAGTTTAAGAGGTTTAAAAATGATTATTACAACTTTCTCCTTTAAGTTGCTAAAAATTGGTGCTTTTTGATCGGCCATTGCAGGTAAACCACTGAACCGAATTTAATGTTTAAGGTATTCATTTGGCGCAGAATTTAATGTTGTTTAATTTTAGCAACAGTAACATTTTCTGCGCGATGCTTTATTTCCGAAAAAAGGCAAGAAACTGAAGAAAGAGCAAAAATTTCGTTTTTTTGGCTGCCAAAAGTTATTCACACCTCCTACAGTGGTGCAAACGATTCCAAGTAATTGCGACCAAATGAAAGTATTAAAACTATTGTTCGAATTTATTCTATCAAAAAACGTATTTTTACTTGCCTAATAACTCTTTTTCGATAGTAAATGTTTTCCAAATCTAAAAATGTGACGTACGGAATTGTTGTTTAGCAATCTGCATGCAAAATTTGCTAAACAACAAACGTTTATATACATGTTTTCAAACTTTTTAATGGACTGAGTTTAAAAAGTGGGGAGCGGTATGTAAATAAAGTCGGAATGATTTGTCCAGAAATAGTCTTTATTCTCAAAGCATTCAAAGTAAATTCTCAAGCTTGGTTTCGATGCTTCAGTTTGTTTGTGTGTTATCGGGGAAACAAAATTCTTAACGTACATTCATATATACATAGATACACATATGTCCGACATTGGACATTTTTGAACTCACAACTTCCGAGTACCTTACTAGTGAAGGAGTGTTTGCATAGTCTAGGGCCAGGTGAAAATTGCGACGTACTGGGACACTAACCCGAGACCTCTTGCTATGGCCGCATGTGTACTACCACGGTGTGCAGTGTCGAGTTTTTTTTTTCTTTAAAATATTGCAATACTTTCCTTATTCTTACTGTATAACTGGAAAGTAAAAAAAGTAATGGTAACTGTGCGTTTTGCAGGCGGCGCGAAACGCGACGCAGCAGGCCGTGGCAGGTGGTTTGGGACAAGCCCACACCGGCGTCGACATGATGGGTGCCGCTGTCAACGCAGGAGTATCCGCGGCTTTCGCCGTTGTCTCCACTTTCGCAAACCTCTTCCTTCGCGCCGTCCAACAGGGCGGGCAGTTCGCCGGAGGCTTCGGTGGTGGTCCATTGCCTCTGCCCTTCATTGGGTAGAAACCTTTCCTTGTGAAGAATTCTTCATCTCACTTTTATCTAAGTAGCTTTATAAGTTATGACTTCGGAATCGCTGATTTAATGCAGCTACTGCGAAAAGAGTGCGCTTTATTCTAGGTAAGATAAAAATGTTTATGTTGCAATATTACTATACTTATTTTTTACTTTTGTATTCCTTTCTAACAATAAATTCTTATATATAAAGAAAATATTTTAGCTTTTAAATCGTTCCTTTATAAACTGTTTTACATTTAGCCTACAACAATAAACAGGAATTACTGTACAATATTTACGAATGAAGTCCCTTGCTAATATATATTTCCTTTACTCCTTGTTCCTCTTATTGAAGGGATCGAATTCTTATATATT
This sequence comes from Laupala kohalensis, assembly GCA_002313205.1. NCBI lineage: Eukaryota > Metazoa > Arthropoda > Insecta > Orthoptera > Trigonidiidae > Laupala > Laupala kohalensis. Next base: position 725,460 of record NNCF01126653.1, on the reverse strand, counting down.
TTGGTTAATCTAAAAAACTTACAAATTTACATTATAGTAAACAAATGACAAATGAGTACGCTACTACAAAATATATGTATATATTTCTTCGTTATTATAATTACATAATACTAACAAAGTTATTCTACATACGTTTTTATACATAAAATAAAAATTAGGAAATAGAATCTATAAAAAATACATTGACTTAAATACATCGCTTGACTAATAAAACAAATAATTTACTGAATGTTTAGATATCAAAATAAAATAAGCGTTTAAATATTTCTTCAACTCTTTCACATATCAAAATAAGGCAGTTTTCTAGAAATATGACTATGGCGGTAAAAAATTTCCGATTTACCAGGTGAAAGAGTCTTGAGGGCTTGAGTAAATGTATCTTGCTGCTGAATCCATAGCTTATTCTCCCGAGTCCCGTTTACACCTTTGATCACCGCAATCGCCGTCCCGAACAAGCCGGCTAGGGAAGTTAAACACAATGTTTAAACAAAAATATCAAATACGTGATTAAAGTATGTCACGTGAGTGTATTTCGGAGAGTAGAGGACTCCACAGCTTGTTGGATAGTAAAGAGTCAAATCCCACTGAGAATTTCACTCGTGTTTGTACGTGAAGACTGATTTAAGGTCGGCTATGACAGGAGTGCCTGGGATAGCAATCGGGCAACATCATCTACACTACATGTCGAGACCAAATGAGAAGTGCTATAGGGGCGCACAGTTTTTGAGAACGTGTAAGTGATTTTCTTTTTTTAGTATGAAAAAAGAAATCAAAATCTTATATATCGACCAATTCTCACGCGAAATTTCAGGGCTACGTTATTGAACATAATGAAAAGTGAAATTTGTTTAAAATTCACTCACTTCATTGTTTTTGTTTGAAGAAATTTTCAATGCACCTGTAAACCAGTTTGATGTCTTAAATCATTTTAATGAAAATGTGCTTTCCCAAAGTTGATTTTTCATTTTGTCAAAAACATGACTTTTGAATGACTGGAAGACGACTATAAACTCCACGTTGAACTACTTTCCCGCGTTCTCAGTATATAGAGCTCTAAGAACTACACTAAGACCATTGATCTTATTGGAAAGGAGGTAATATTTAGCTAAAAGTAATTATAGGTAAAAATGAAACCCGACGCAAGAACAAAGGGGTCTTATCTTTTATCCTAGTGACTTCAGCAATTGGTTACGATACGTAGACCTATATACCAAGGGGTAACTCTTAGTCGAACAACAATCAGAGCAGGATTGTTTCGTGTGTATTCATTCCATCCAGCCGCTGATCCAGCGATAATCATCTATTGTCACGCAAATTACATGTCTCTCTAAAATTTCAGCTCAATTGGAAACTTGGAGGTGGACGAAAAGTCAATAACGAATTTTGAAACGGAAGGACAAATGTAATGTGTTCTGTACGTGGTGAAAGAGAAGCTGAAGCTAACTGGACCTAAACAGGCAGTGTCTAGTGAAAGGGCAGAGAATGAACTCAGCGGTTTGTCTATTCTTGGCGTGGAATTTTTGAATGTGCCGTTGAGAGGGACAAAGGACTTGCGGAATGTGAAATGCATGGAAAGTGAAGGGCAGCTGACTGCTCCGAGCGCGGAGTCGGAGACCAGGGCAGCGGAGGCGGCGCCGGGAACCGCGTCCTCGCATGACCCGATAAAAGGTGGGTGAAAACAGCGGAGCGCCCCCATTCTGACAGCTGAGAGAGGTGGTGCAAGTAGAGGTGGAGGTACGTCATGTGTCCACGGAAGTGACTTTGAGACTGTAATTGGGGAGTGCGAAAGTTAACTCTTTTGATTAATGTCTGTACTATAGTTATACGTATCATTATTTTGTTTAATTTTGAGTAATAATTTATTCTTAAACTCAGAGTTTTCGTCAAAGTAGTTTGGGGTGGTGGCAGCGAACTAGAACCAGGTAGAAACGTTACAACAACGTAAAAACCATCCTCGGGGTAAATTTTCGTAAAATGGTACAACACTCATCTATTGTCATGCAAATAACACATATCTGTAAAATTTCATCTCGATCAGAAACTTGGAAACGGTCTAAAATTTAATTTCCAACTTTAAAATGGGAGGACAACTTACTACTTTCATACGAATGAAGCTAAATCAAAGCTAGTATTTTTTTTACAACCCTACGATACAAATAAGGTTCAATGAAGATGCTTCTCCTTCATGCCGGTTAAAATGTGTTAAGTGTATCTGCAGAATGATGAATCTTAAAAATAAAACAAAGTGTCTCATAAATTACAGTTATCATTAGTTTGACTTACAACTGATATAGCACACTCTTTCGGTCGATTTTTATGAGTAATGCAACCAAGATGTTTCCGTCGTACTTCTTCTAACTTCAGCTTAGTTTGCAGCTCTCTTTTCTCAGTCATGGCACGACTGAGCTGTTCCCTAAAAAGTTAATAGAAATACATGATATAATTAAATTTATTAAAGATCTACTTTAAAGAAATACGGTTTGGATTTCTCAGGGCGCACACACAAGTCATTAATTTCGTTGTTATTTTAATTCTATGATAACTCACCATAACTTCATATCACGATTTTTCACGACATCGCAGGACGTCATTAAGAAAATTAAACATTATTGAGTACTGATAGACAAGGAATAGTACTAATTATTACGTTCTTATATTATCTTATATTTCAACAAAATCATTGGTATGGTGAGATTTTTTAACTTTAGAATATTAAGAAGATTTATGAGTTTGGCTGATTTAGACAATATGAAGATGTGTAGAAATACAAAAACTCATACTGACGTGCGCAAAACATGTTTTTAAAGACGGAAATTTCTAATACATCCATAATTTAACCGATAAAACCCTCAAGCGGTTGCAAAATTTAAATATATTGTACAATGGTATTGTTTCTGCCTTTTTGTGTTTACTAAGTATATAAGAGGTGTACTATGTTTCTTAATATTTTCATTACTATCTGGAAAGCTGAACGCAAATATAAAAACACCTAATAGCAATGGCACCTCTTCGTTATAATCCTAGGGGGTACTCTTCCTGTCTCGACGCTATCACAGAGACAGAATCACAAACCAATCATTGCTAGTGTGTCTTTGGAGTGAAAACTTATTTACACACCCATATAACTTATTTATATATTTAGAAACTTCCAGAATTGTTTTACTTATTGAATTGGATATTACTCTAAATATTTCGCTTTTGGGATATATATTGTGAGATTTGAATAATTCGCTAATTATTAACAAATTTAATCATTCTGTTGCGGAATTTTGACGGTCGAAGAATAAAAATTTAAACGGAGGACGGTTGGGAGCGACAACCGTGGTCGCGGACGGTCGGTGGCCCAGGCGGCATCGGCGGCTTTCTTTGACATCAATAAAGATTTATTAGGGTTTAGAAATCCGAAGCGAGTAAGAAGACGGGGGAGGAGGTCTCACCCAACCTCAGAAACACCATATGGTCGCCGGGTGAAAACATGCCCGAACTTGTTGGAAAGAGCGTTGGAAATTTAAACGTTTTTTTGAGAATCTTCTAGAAAGCCCTTTAAATGTTCCAATGAGAACCAAGGCGTAAGAAGGGGAAATCATTTGGTATTGGGAGTCTTTCGGACACGTGACATTCAAAATTTTGGAAATTTTCGAAAAAAGTAGGGATAGAGCTTATTTAAGGAAGCTCACATCGTATTTCGTCCTCATAGAGCTCATACATCTCAGATCTCAGTTAGTCAGAGGAGTCGTCCTCATACATCTCAGATCTCACACACGCCTAGATTTTTCGGTGGAGTTGATGTAGCTCAGTTTGGTAGAGGAACCGTTCTCACTCGCCCCGATCTTTCGGCGATGTTCAGTTTGTTAGAGGAGCCGTTCTCACATCTAGCAGATTTTTCACACATGTGACTTAGATTTTTCGGCGGTGCGAACATTTCGTTCTCACATCTAACAGATTTTTCTCACATTGTAATTCGTTATTACATCTCGCAGATTGTTCACGCAGTTCGCAGAGATTTGTTCAGAGGAGCTAATGAAGCTCACACTTCGCAATTTTCAAAGGAATTCATGGAGTTCACGTCTCACTTAGATTCTTCGGCGATATTCAGATGTTCAGGCGTCAAATAGCTAACATCTCGCCTATCGTACGAGATTGTTGGAGGAGCTCAGGCGGTAGCGTCCTAACAACAAAGTTCGCGTAGAAGTTGACGCGGCTGACGTGTCCATTGGAGGCTGTTAGCGAGAAGCTGACGGCTCTCACGAACCATTGAGGGGCTGATCTCCGGGAGGACCTTCTTGGCGGCGTTCGTTGGCATCTTGGAAGGTATGAGGCGGCTGTTGGTGATTGTATCACACAGCACCGTATTTTGCGCTTGCGCGTCCTGGCACGGATTAAATAAAAGTGGCATAAACTTTAAAAGAACTTAGTGCCCCAAATTGACTGTAACGTTAAATGAATCCTGCCATGAGTAGAGTCAGTGTCTGGTTTGGTTAAGAAACAATTAAAGAGATTATTGTTAATTAAATTAAATTCAGTGTAAGTTAATCATCTGTTTGTGTTTTAAGAGTAATAATGTCACTTGGGCATTGAAATAATGGTTCAATGGTTTCAACTTGTGTGTTTTTTTGGGGAATTTCTGTTTGTGTTTTAAGAGTAAGAATGTCACTTTGGCATTGAATAATGGTTCTATGGTTTCAATTTGTGTCGTGTGGGAGAGTGTAAATTGTGTGTCACAGAGTTAATAAATGTTTTGTTCATTGCTCGAACACCAGATTGTTGTGTTGTCCTTGTGAGTGGCTCCCATAGAAATTGAGTATTCAGTTCCCTCATTAGTTAATAGAGTCACAATATATTTTGAGTTAACATATTTTTCTTAACTGAACCGATGAGTTTAGAAGGATGATTTCTCCTTTTATCGGTGCTCATTACATGTTACATCGGTGCATGTTATATGCACAGACGATATTATCACATGTCAATTATAGCCGAGAAACTCAATGGTGTAAATACCTTCACGTTTACTTCTGCATACACTATTCATAAAAAGTGGCAAGCTAAAATATTTGACACGTCAAGTGGGGATTGTCTTAAGTCTGTCACTGAAACAGGGTTGTTAGGATTTTTGTCTAGGATGTTTCAGTTATAGCGTTATTTTCTGGAGCAGAATACTCAATTCTATGGAAGTTTCAAGTTTATAAAGGTTTCACACCATTCACATTAGGACATATTTCAATATTATTCTAAAAGATATTACCACAGAGCTGCCTAGAAATTTCTTTCTTGTGGAATCCAAAGAGAAACGATTTATTCCACAAGTCATTGAATTAAGGCATTCAATAAAATAACAAAAAGCATTTAAAAATACGCATTATGAAAAAACTACCTACTTCTAGAAGTTCTGTAGCTCAGCTTGGGAGTTGCGTGAAAATTGATTACAAACAATGAGCCTCCCTTTGATCGCAGTTTTGTACTGGTAAAGTGATACTTTGTACGTCTAGATGCGATGTCGGTAGTATTAAGGTCACGCTACAGGATTTTTACTTATTTTTTGTCAAAAATCCTTAAATTACTTTAAAAAATTATATTAATTTAATTCAACAAGTTATTAATATTTTTATTTACATAATGTGGACTAAATTTATGTAATTCATTCAATTGTAAATTATCACTATTCACAAAACTAATTCTATTCATATTCAAAGTATAACTGAATAATTTTATACTATCTTAAATTATTAGTTTTGTAACAGCACTGATGATAGCCGCCACATGGCTGAAAAAGCCTTATGATATAAATTTGTCTAATACCAATTCATCGTCTCTGTACAATAAAAGGATAAATAAATTAACAAATTAACAAGGTTTATTGTCGAAAAAGAAGTTGCAAGCTGCGTATGACCACGTGAGGGACAATAAACTAACTTACTCTCTGGAAACAAACCAGAGGCCATCCCATCAATTTCGATGAAGGGCCCAAGGACAGTGGCGAACTCAAAATCTAGAAAAGATGTTATTCAATATTTACGATCTGTTATCAATTATTTATTTCCAAAATAAATACTAGATATTGAATGCAGTAAAAATTTGAGATTAATAATAACAAAAGAATTAATGACATTCCCGCATGTATAAATGTGTATCCGCCTCTACTCGAAGGAAAACCGGAGAAAAACTCGGGCCAAGATGGGGCTACAGAGATAATGTTCACTACCGGTGTACTAGTTGTTCTTCCTTTCCTTAAAACCTATCCCGATTCACAAGCTACGAATGATTACTCACGAGAGATATTGCTGGCGCTGGCACGGCGTTGTAAGCGACGTTGGGCACAAGGGCATTTGCGTGGGCACCGGCGGCGGAGCGAGTGCCTCGTTCACCGGCTCGCGGCGAAATCCTCGAGACAGTTGACGGCACACGCGCACCGCCTCATCGCGATGGCGCAGAGTCTCCAACACTCGCCGGTCGCGGTCCACCAAATTCTGCAGGTGACGCACTGCAACACGTGGTGCGCGCGCAGCCACTAACCGTCAAATGGCACTTGGATTCATGGTGGAATGAACTTAGGGCATCGCGTTGTGCAGGGAAAAGCGTCGACCAATCATTTATCAGCGAAAACTATCAAGATGGTAGGAAGAACAAACACGACCGGGGACTACGGCGCGTGGTGGTGCTAATAACGAGATGATGTGAGGTGGAAAATGAAGTTTGCAATAAGTATTTGTGTTATTGACACCAGTTTTAAATGATAACTCCACTAATTTTATATTATATTTCGTACTTACAAGTTAACATTATTTATTTTACTGTGACCGCTTGACGACGAATTCCCCCACTCTTACGAACGTTTTCGTCTTTGGGGCAAGTCAAATATTTAACATTATTAGTGCCATGCGTACTACCAGTGTAATTGCAGCAGTTCGTTACACAACAAGACGGCATTAAACTAGTCGCTCCGCAGATTAAATAATAAATGAACGCGTCATTCTCCTACATGACAAATCCAATTTAAATGACGTGCGCTCGAAGCTCATGTCACGTGGTATTTTTTGGTTGAGATGGTTCCACCAAGGACTTAGGAAACCCCGAGTGGTGTAGTTCGGCAGCCGCGAACAGAAACTTGCATACTTTTATTTTTTTTAATTTTATTGTTGAAATGGTTAGTTCTAAGTATAGGAATACAAGAAATACCTTCTGGGCATCTCGAGATATTCAAAATGACATCGTCCACCATTTTGGATTCTGTTACTTCTCTATTCTTTGTTATCTATCGCTTAGAACTATTTTTAGCCAGTATGTGTATGGTTTGGAATATATAAGTATATGTATTGCATCACGGAACAGTAAGCACAATGAAGAAGTCAATTCTTTTCAATGGAAACATCTTTGTAGTGAAAAATCTCAATAACTTTTCTAATCGGAGAACCTCGGACGCGGAGGGTCTATTTTTAGCACTCCAATAGCAATGGAGGATAGGCCAGTCATTGCGATGAAGAACTTAGTCGATAGAGATAGCATTATGTGTGCTTTGACCGCGGAGTTTAGGTGTAGGGAAAACGTAAGCCAGAAACTGACATTGAGCTTACACATTTTCATCCAACTTAAAGATGATTTTATGTCATCAGAAGAAGAAATGAAAGCAGTCATTGAAATATATGAGAAAGATGGATAAGAACTTCATCAGGTATTAAATTACATTAACACACTGAAAACTGAACCCTCCCTTGACACGATGGAATATTGCTACAGATCGATTGTGTCCAGATATATGTGATGCGGTAGAAATAAGAACACGCAAGAAAAGTTTTTGAGAATGGATGGCCTAAAAATGTGTACCATGGGATACCTCAAAAAGTAAAAGCAATATTTGCTACAAAACAATTTATATGAAGAATTACTTTTAAGGTGATACTGTGAAGATACGTTATACCCAAATAATTTTCTCTCGTTTAATGAGCCGACTAGCAATCTCTCGTGTTTGAAATGTGGAGATATGAAGACTATTCTGGTGATATGGTATTGGTTAAAATGCCAGAATTAAAAAAGTACTGTAGGTAATAAAATCAATTATCTTGTCGATGAATATGCCCTCTTCTTGTTATCCCTGTCCTGATAAAGGTAATATGCGTGACGGCACCTCTCACTTAAAATCTGCACTCGTAACCAAACTACAGATAAGCGATATGCACATGATTTTTGATCGGATTCTACTTTTAGAACTAAAGATCCTACAAGACTAACTAAGGTAGCTGAGGTTAGCACAGCAAATAAATAAATAAATACATAAACTTTATAGTCGAAAAAGCAGTTAAAAACTCCTTATGTCTAATATGTGGGGGATAATAAACTAAGTCACTCTCCGGAAACAAGCAAGGGGCCATTCCATCAATTCCAATAAAGTGGCGGATTTAATACTTATAAAAGAAAATATTTAAAAAATACGTACTGTTATCCATTTATTATTCCAAAATGAATCGTATATTTATGTGCAGCAAAAATTTCAGATTAATAAAACCAAAAGTATTAAATGACATTCCAGCATAAGCAAAATACGCCTCTATGGGGAAGAAAACCGGACAAACATTCGGGCTAGATTAAGCTAGAGAGATAATGAACACAACCGTGTCAAGGTAGCACACAGTTAGAAAAAAAATGTTATAAGGATAAAAAACATGCTTGACAGAAAGAATTTAATCAGAATCTAGAGTACTATAACAATAATGAAGTATAAGAGGAATTGACATCACTATAACAGTAATGAAGTATAGGAAGAATTAATATCATTTGCATCATTCGAAATCATATGGAAAACAATGTTTATTGGGAAATTGGACAATTTTTATTTAAATTCTTTAAATATATAGAAACAATTAGAAAACGTTTTCCGCGCATGAATTATACGCAATCTGAATGATATGGGACTTTTTGGTAAAGAGTGGTTGACACGCCAGAACAATGAATATTAGCCTTATTACGAGTGTTGTGCTCGTGAACTAGACTGTTTCTTCTAAAGCAGGGGTGGGATTTTATAATTCTTTTTCAACAAACACGACTACTGCATTAATGTATTTGTAAGGGAGGAAGAATATTTAATTCTCTAAATAAAGGTTTACATGAATTTAGGGGGTGAGGTTTACAGATTATTCGAACTATCCTCTTTTGGATTCTCAAAATCCCAAAAGATAATGCCGTATCGTAAATAAGAAAAAACATTTGGGGAATACACGCAGCGAGAAACGTGTTGACTTGCAACGTTGACTATTCGGAATGCATAGCACAATTTTCTTAGTCTGGAATTCAGATTATCAATGTGTCAATTTGATATGGTTCTCCTGAAATGCCCTAAAAATTTGGTTCAGTTGACAGTTTTTATTTGGGTTCTGTTCATCGAAAATTATGTAGGAGAAAGATTTTGTTACACTATTGCGAAATGGCATGGATATAGTTTTATCAGTATTAATGATACGATTTTAATGAAACCAAGACGCGATGTTAGATAGAACTTTTTGCGCATTGATATGTTTACAAAGTATATTAGTGTCATCTGCAAAGAGCAACATTTTGCAATCAGGTGTGGTTGATGACACATCGTTTACGTACAATAAAAGGAGGATAAAGTCTAAAATTTAACCTTGAGGAACTTCGCAAGTAATTGGCTTTGTTTCTGAAAGATAATTCTGGAATACTTTATTTTACACATGGGAAATTAGTATTTGCTGATGCCTATCTTTTTCTCAAACATAGAAATCTC
>NNCF01126653.1:661122-700792 GCA_002313205.1 Laupala kohalensis | reverse complement strand
ACCACAGAACCGATCGAGATGAAATTTGACAAGGAGGTAGTTTATATGCCCAGAATGAACATAGGCTATCTTTTAATTTAAAAATATGTGGTAAGAAATATAGAATTGGTTTTTGACAAGGAATGTCGATAAAATCGGGAACAAAGAGTGTTCTATTTGCATACGCTGTCATAAACTGTGCATGGCAATATTGTTTGCCTCAGAGAGTTCTACAAAAAAGTCCGCGACAGCTTATGTCTATCCACAAAATTTTACCTGAATTATCGATAAAACGTTGTTAAAAATAAGTTTTAAAGTATTTCATTTTAAGAGAGTAATTTAAGAAGAAAAATATCAAAGAAAAACAACTTTAATGGATTATTTCTATTGTGGATTTAACAAAGGTATAAACGTCTTTAAATTGTAATATTTTAACAAATAGTTTAGAATTTAAAAAACTTTTAATGAAATGGTGTAGCCGCGACATGCCTCGTTAGCGAAAATTTGACCGGCGCGGCTTCTGCGAGATGGTGAAGCATACACGATAAAGATTTGTATTAAATTTGTGTAATAATGGATTTGTAAATCAAGGATGCTGTACATGTTTTTAAAAATCAGTAAGCAAGAGTATTTGGGTCTTACAATTAAGATAGATTTCATTTTTTCTGGAATAAAAGATGATTAGTCTAAGAAAAATCCCGGGCAATCAGCGTCAACTATCTAGGGAATTGTGATTCCAAAGCATATAAAACTGTAGGAACTCAATACCTTATGGGAATAATGCGCACAATAAGAAACAGGGTTGTATTGGACATGTGCAAAATCGCAAGGGATTTCGCTTGCGTAAACTGAAGCAATCATTGGGTTCTACGAATCTTGCACGAAGAGGAAAATTGACAGAAGAAGCGACCGATAGATTCTAGGGGCATTATGGATGTAGATAGACCAAAGAGATGCGGGTAAATTCTAAGATTTATGACAAATTGTCTTTACGCGATAATGATATAGAACAAGTAGACTCCTTCATCTCAGGAGTATTGTCACTGCAACTGGAGGAGCGGAAGAGGACGACAAGAGCCGCATTAGAAAAACAAATGATGTCTTTGTCCAGCTGTATCGTGTTTGGAGGAACAGAAACATCTCAAGGAGGATGAAGCTCCTTTAAGGTAGTGAATCTAGAAGATCACACAGAAAATTACTAACAAACAGCATATCTTCATGAATCCGTGCTTAAGATGTATTATTAATGGAAGATGACCGGACGTCAAATCAAATGAAGATCTCTGGGAGGCAACGAACCAGCAGTCAATTGAAATACATGTAAGGGAGAGAAAGTGGCGTTGTATACGACATACCCTACTGGAACCATTGAACAGAGGGCACTTGACCGGAATCTCGAAAAGGTGGCCGTCTGAAGAATACCTGGAAGAGGACGATTGAAGAGGAATGTCTGGGAATGGGAAAGACATGGAATGAAGTAAAGAAACAAGCCAATAAATGAACCCGATGGAAGTTTTTCACGGAAGCCCTATGCTCCAAGAGGACCAACAGGAAACAAGTTAAGTATGAATGTACAATTCCTTGACTTCCTTAAAAAACTTCATTGTCTCCTTTGACCTGTAGCTCTCAGACATGCACTTCGTTGATTTTATTATTTATCCAATCTCTCTTCTTTGCTTTAGAGATTTTGTTCGCCTGCAGTTTATACAACTCATAGATAGCTCTAGTTTTATCTTGTATGAATCTATATTTTGTCTCATTTTTCTCCTGTATTATTTGTCTGCACACTTTGTCCCACCATTCACTCCTACCAGGTTTTTGCTTCCCAATTGTTTTAATAGCAATATCATTACCTGTTTTTTTAATGTTATTCCATTCTTCATTTACAACTTCTGCAACAGGGAGATCTTTACGTTTCCTGTAGAGTTCTGAGCGTTATTCCTTGAGATTTGCGCGATTAGACAAGCTGGCTTTATTCCAATTGCTTACGTACGGTATTTTCTTATGTACCGCAGGAAGATTTAGGTGAAGAATTGTTAGCACTAAATTCTGAATGAATGTTTGGACCTCTTAGGGCTCTTATATCACTTATGTGGTCTTTGTTGGTGCTGTGGATCAAGACGTGACCAATTTGGTTCACCATTGTTTGTCCGGGAGCATTCCATATTTCTAGGTGAATTCTCTTATGCTGGAATTGTGTGCTAATTATCGTGAAGTTATGTCCTAATGCAAATCCACATAGTTCTCCATTGTTGTTTTATATCTCATGCAGTGTGCCTGCCAGTTACTTTGCTATAGGTCTTTTTCTTCCCTAATTGCGCATTCAGATCTTCTAGAATGAAAATAGTGTCCGTTCTACATTTTCTAGTACCTGTTGCAGATCTTCATAAAACTCTTTTTTATATTCTATTTCTTTCCCTTCTGTGGGGGCATACACACTGATTAATGATTTATTATATTTTCCTTTAATACGTAAATTACACATTCTTTCATTACGAGGAACAAAACTGATGACATGTTTTTGAAAATGTTTTTTAGCCAAAAAACTGTACTCGCTTGACCTGAAGTGGTTTTAGTGCCACTGTAATACATAGTAAATTATTTCTTCTTAATAACTTCATTTTACTTCTAATTTCTTGCAATGCAACAATATCTAGTTTCAGATTGTCGACCTGTTCGGCCAATTCATTCATTTTTCATGGTTGCAGTAGGGTAGGAACATTCCAAGTACCAATATTCATAACCTTATTTAGTAGCATGATTCGTTGTGTCCTTAACAATTTTCCGAGGTAGAGTGATGGAATTTTTGTTTTCTGAAGACTCTTGGTGAAAGTTATTCAGAAGAAAATGACAACAAGAATAGTTTGCCCCATGTTGTAATGGATACAATTAAGCCAATATTCAGAGATTTACCACAGACATGTTTATTGGAAAGGTGTCTTCCTGGGAAGACCTAATAACCGAATGAAAGTGTGAACAATTTAATTTGGATTTCCAAAAGAATTTTTGTAGAGATAAAAACATTACATTTTGTAATGTATGATACTGTTAAAACATACAATTAAGGAAACATTATTAAATGTGAAGTTCTAAAACAAAAATTTGGTTTCCAACCAGGACACATCATTTCCACAGTTACATGAAGAAAGATTAAGAGGTGCAGCAAGGAGAGAAAAACATTTCAAACATGCAGAATAAGGTGGGAAGAGAACTGTGGAAAGGAAATTGAAACTGCAGGAAGAAGAAGAAGAAACCGATAATCCATTATGTGGGGCAGAGATACACTAGGCAACTTGAAACGGCATTTTCCGTATTTACAAATTTACATATTTCAGGAACATTTTCTCCAAAACTAAATGCAATAGAGCATTGAAATTTTTACACTGTATTGCGTGTTCTCTCTTCTTTTTTATAACAAATTGTGAAAAAATCTAGTATGTGACACAAGTTATTGAAGTAAAACTAAAATATTTGAATACCTTATTAAAAAAATTGTACAGCCAAAAATAATAGCTATTTCTGAACATTACATTATAGCTTTGTGAAAAAATATTACTGTATATGAAATAAAAGAATTTGAATTATATGTTTAATAGTTTCAGAGAAAATGTTCCTTGTATTTACTAAAATTAACATTGAGAAGACAAGCCACTTCGTCTCCCCTCAACATAGCGAAAGAAACTCCTGAAACATAGCAAATGGAAATAAATAAACTTTGTTGTCAAAAAAGCAGTTACAAACCGCGTATGACCATGTGGAGGACAATAAACTAATTTACTCTCCGGAAGCAAGCAAGAGACCATCCCATCAATTCCTATCGAGGGCCCTAAGGCAGAGGCGGATTCAACATTTCAACATACTCCTAACGATAAAAAATAGTTCGACACGTGTTATTGTATAAAAAAATACCAACATATATTGTATTTAATAAAACCTAGAAAAGTCATTTCACAAGTACGTTTTATTATCAAGCTATAAATCATTCAGAAATTATTGTTGGTAATTCGTAACTATTAAATAACACTAAATTCTCTAATAGTTATTTCAATTGATATAAGAGCCTAGCAAATCTTTATAAAATATCCGCCTCTACCCGAAGGAAAACCGGAGAAAAACTGGGGCCAGGATCGGGCTACAGAATTAATGTACACAACCGTGCCAGGGTGTAGTACATATACAACTAAATTTATATGAATAATAAGATATAATACTAGCGTGCGGGAAAATAGTTCTGAAATTGTTGTCAGATATTTTGAAAGTTATACAATAATAACGTGAAAAAGTACTTGACGGCTTCAATTTTTATTAAAAACAAAAAATTATTTTACAGTGTAGAAGCACTGGTGCAGAAGGTAGCTTTTAACCGCGGATTTGAAGAGATTCAATTTAATAATATCTTTTATATTTTTGGGCAGAACGATTCCCGAATGATACGGTCCTTTTTCGCAAAGTACGGTTGACACTCTCGGACGATGAATATTATTCCTATTGCGAGTATTGTGTTCGTGAACAAAACTGTTTTGTATGAAACAAGAGGGGTGCTTTTGTAATTCGGTCTTAACAACCACGACAGTTTCATAAATATAAATGCAGGGAAGTGTTAAAATATTTAATTCTTCGAGTAAAGGTTTACAAGAGATTCGGGGGTGAGATTTACAAATTATCCGAACAATCCTCTTTTCAATTCTGGAAGTTTGGACGCTCTGCCCGGAATTGCCCCAGAAGATGACGCCGTATTGTAAATGGGAGTAAACATTTGCTAAATATATGTAACGGGAAATATGTGGACTAACAATATTAAATATGATTTGTTTTGCGTAACACAATTTTTTTTGTATCAAGACTGTCAACGTGACAATTCCGTTTGAGATTGTCTTGATTATACAGACCTAAAAACTTTGTATTAGTAACAGTTTTTAATTGCGATCCGTTTAACGAAAGAGAAACCTGGGGTAAAGATTTTGTGATACTATTGTGAAATGACATAGACACAGTTTTGTGAGTGTTTACAATGAGGCGATTACCATGGAACCAAGCCGAGAGGTTAGACAAAAATTTGTGAGCGTTGGCGTTACATAGAGAAGTGTCATCGGCAAAAAGAACCATTTTGCAATCTGATGTGAAAGACCACATGTTCACATAGAACAGAAAGTATAGGACTGAGAATAGAACGTTGTGGAACTACGCGAGTTGGTGGCTTTGTTTCTGAAGGGCAATGTTGAAGTACTTTATATTTGATATATGATATTTCGACCAGTTATCTTTTAAATAGGAAATCAGCCACTGATGCGCAAGTCCACGAATGCCAAAATATTGTAATTTTGAGAGGAGAATTTAGTGATCATAGACATCGAATGCTTAAAATAAATCAAGAAAAACACCCTGAGAATTTTCTCCATGGTCAGGTGGTGGAAAAGGATTTCCGAAACCCGAGTCGATCGTCAGAGAGAATGTAATTTTTTGATAAAAATGTCTAGAAGACGCTTATAGAACATTGTTTCAAGGATTTTTGAGAATGTGGGTAGTAGGGAAATTGGTCGATAACTGCCAACATTGTGTTTGTTTCCTTTCTTGTATAATGGTTTCTCTTTAGCTCTCTTAAATATGTTACAAAACACCCCTTCCGATAAAGAACTATTAAATATATTTATGAGTGGATTTAATATAACGTGGGACGAAACTTTTACAATAAATTCGGGTATATCATATATACCTATTGAAAATTTGTTTTTAATGAACTTTTGATTTTCATGATTTAACTGGCGTTAGTTTCGGAAGTGAATATAGAATGGGGCACGTGGGTGGATATATTTGGAGGACATTAGTTTAGAGATATTGAATTAGTTATTTCTGAGAAATAAGAATTAAACAATTTTGCGATGTCAAGTTCATTTGATACGAATTTGCCATCGTTTAAAAGGGGAAAGGTTTTCTTCGGGATTTTCAGGTGACGAGTAATTCATAACAATATTCCACGTGGTTTTGGTCCGGTTGTTCGATTTTAGTATCTGCCTGTCATTTTCCATAACTTTAACTGCATAATCTACTTTTCGGAACGCAATGATGTCAAGATTTTCATACCTAACCATTTTCAAGAAGTTTTCACCAAAAACTTCGGAAAATATTGCTCTAACGGAAATGTCAGCCGCATCACGTGAATTTAAGACAATGCGACCTTGTCAAAGAAAGAGTCAAATACCAATCTAAATTTATAGTCAAGTTGAAAATCACAAAATAATTGCCGTTGCCCGACTGTAAAAATCAATAGAATGAGTTATTAATTAATTAGAACTTTGGTGAATATTTCCAAGTTTCCTGAATAGTTGGCCACTTTACTTTAGTCAACACGGATATATCTTAACATCGTTTAGAGGCATCAGATATCGGACTATGGCAACAGACATTATTTTTCAATTGAGCATAAAATATATTATTTGACGTTTAGAATGCATTAAAAATTAACAAATGGTGCTGAAGTGACTTCTTAATTCGCGATTAAAATTTCCGCTCAATTTTCATCAGGAAATGGTAATGAATAAACATCAGTTAACAGCGTTTGTAGCCCTTATTAACGAAAACTCGACACAATCGTAAGCGTTAAACACTATACTTCAATCTTGGCTTTCAATGTGACAGGCATTCTGAAAAACTGGAGAAATACAAATTCCGAATTGTTTAGTTTGTGATATTTGGCAAAAATTCGAAGACCTCCTCCGCCCTCGCAGGCACATAACAATTTTCTCTAATATATCCCTTCAACATTTTAATAAATTATTCGTAGTGAGTCTATAAAATATAAAGATAACTTGCCTATATATTAACTTCCTATCATTAATATAATCCTGCATACATTTTTCACACTTTGTAATTAATGATTTTGAATAACGATTTTCAAAATTTCGGCATAGCAGTTACATTATTTATCCGAAGGTACAGGGAATTCATTATGGTTCATACAGTTAAGGAAAAAATGATGAGAGTGGTAGATTTACTAATATTCAGTCACATATAAAACGTTAAGTACAGATGTTGCAACTAGAATCCTTTGTTTTCGTGCCCTCAATGTGATAGATAATGGGCAATTTATGAGAAAGTAACGGAGTGTTCTTAGGGCCCTTGATAGAAATTGATGGGATGGCCCCTTTCTTGCGTGCGGGGGATAAATAGTTTATTGTCCGTCACATGGTCATACGTAGTTTGCAACTGCTTTTTGGCAATAAATTCATTATTTATTATAATACGAAAATAAGACGCGAAAGAATAAATTTTATTGATCATATTTCTATGAAGAACCATTTCCTTACGATGTTCTCAATAACAGGAAAATAATCTTCAGAAATAGTCTTCATCTAGACTACTATTCAAAACAGATTTTTGTTTTTGTACGAGGTAAACTAAAACCTTCAGCACACAGAAACAAACAAACATCAGATATGGTTGTAACAAACACCAAAGAAGCTTTTTAATGTTCTAGATTATTTAAAAATAGATTATGAAACTAGCATCGGTGAATATATTGCCAAATGTCTTTTCCCTGGTTTTCACGTAGTGTTAATGAGCACGTATTTCGATTTATCGGTTCAAATTTTTGTTCATGTTGCTCAAATTTTGTTTATGTTATTTGTCGTTCAAAATAAAATTCAATTTTTTAAATAAATTTACTTCTTTGGTTTAAATTTTATTAATATGTTGAATAATAGATCAGATTTTTCGATGTTAAAGTTTGATGTTCTTCTATGTTCATTTTACTGTGTTTATGTTTCATTCTGTTAAGTACTATGTTCATTTACTACGCGTTAAAATTGTTTTACAATAGAAGTAGTAAAGAAAATTTGAGAATGAGTCACAAAAATGCAATGGCATTAAGAAATAAGTTTAATGTTCCTTTACCTAATTCTGCATCCACAATGTTTAAAATTACTTTTATATTAATGTGGCTCCGATTTTTTTAATTTATTGCCAGAACATATTAAAATTATAAACGTTCAAAAAATTATTTGAAAGTACTAAAAAAATTTTGTTTCCATTTGATGAAAGCAATTATTTAAATGAGACAATTATTTCACTGCTTTTGTGTTTACCTTACAAGAAATTTTTATATTGAATTTAAGTTGTAAGACAAGGAAGTACTGTAAAAGAAATATTTTTCGAATTTATTACTGTCCTATGTATAATTATTATTCAACCGTGACGCCAGCTCTCATTGAGCCAATATATTTCTAAAAAAGTATGTTCTATCTCATACAGGCGAGGCCTCGGGATGTATATTAAGATATACATTACAATTTTATTCATGATTAGTATAATTATCACATTTTCATGAAAATTTCTGGACTGCATAAAATTATTTACTTTTTGGATCATAAATTTTCCGACATTTATCCGTTTGAAAGATTTATTATTCATCGAACGATTGTATTAAAAGAAAAAGCGCATTTTCAGGACTACAAAATATTCCCATTTCCACAGCTCCAAGCTTTTAGGATTCTCAACTACTATTAGAAACCTACCATTTTTTTAAAAATAGGAACAGAATATGTCTGACTAGAACTACCAACCTAGAGATATACATAGTATGGCATGTCAACATGATTGGGTTCGAGCTTCGTTTGCTGCGAAACAGTATACTCGAAACAGCGCAGTAGTTCATTGGCTGGTGTGCGAAAAAACGAAGTCAATGCTTTAACTCTGCATAGTGCAATGTTACTATCGTTTGATTTTCATGCTTAAAAAGTAGATGTAGCATGTACTACACCATTTTACTTCGTAGTATGTGAAATAGGTGCTAAGTAGAAGTGGAATAACTGCTGGCAATCTGAGTTACCCACTATAGGAGATGCTTCAAAACATGCTGCTAGACCCTTGCTACGATTTTTCGAAGCATTACCTTAGAAGTTATTTTTATGCATACGATTCGGAACAGACACTCCGTTACTACGCAGCATCTACTCAACATACTTTAGTATTAAATACAATGGTGTAGTGCATGCTGCACCATCTACTTTTTATGCACAAAAATTAAACGATAATTGTACTGTACAGAGTAAGAGCATTTGCTTCGTTTTCATGCATACCAGACATCTTGTACTCCAATTTCTGTTTACACCGGATCCTATACTCCAATTGCTGTAAGTTGAAGACCCACTGCTTTATACCTTCACTGAATTCGGGGCGAGCAATCTCCAACAGCATGCGCAGGCGCGAAGGCGTCTCGGACATGAGGATCTTGCGCAGCAGAGAGTCCCGGTCGTCGTCACATTCGTAGCGGATCGAGTGTTTGGCCCGCTGCTGCTCCGTACGTAGCTGGGCGATCTCCGACTGCATGTCCGCCTGCGCTCTTTTGCGCATTTCGTCAATCTCCTTGTTCTCGCCCCGCTCCAGCGCCCTACGCGCCGATACGGGGGCTTCAGGAGCAATCCTGTGCTAGGCAAGGGACTAGTCGTTCCTCAAAAAAACATTCTAGACTTCTAGTAGAGTTCTCAAAAAAAAAAAAAAAANAAAAAAAAAAAAAAAAAACGAGAAAAACCTTTGGAAAGATACGTGAAATATTGTTTTTTTATTTCAACAAGTGTTGTCATAAAATAAAAATGACTTATAAAGGTAAAATAAAATTTATTGAGGATGCATTTTAAAAATAATAATAAAAATATTTTTCACAATTTTTATTATTTTTTCTTTTGTAACGACATCTTGTGTCTTTTGGTTAGTATAATTAGTTAATTTTTTAAAGTTTCTTTCCTGAATCGCGTAGATAGTTCCAATTCTCTTCAGTAATAAACGGAAAATAATACAAATTGTTACTTTACTTTACACATATTCTAATAGTGAAGTAATATTTGGATCATGAAGAAATGTACTAATCCGTCAAAAGATGAACATGTGAGAACATCGATATCATCACTTATTAACCCCAGAAATTAGTTCATGATAGTTTGTTGTGTTTCAATGTGATTCCGGAATAACGTGGAGTCTATTCCAAAAAATATCTTCCCCTGCTACATAAATTACGATGGAAGATAACAATCTAGAAAAGAAAATTGAGAAGGAATGCATTGTCAATGAATGAGTTTATCCCGAAATCCAATTTGAAACCCTTATTTTAATTGGTCACACCATCTTCCCAATTCTGTAAAGATGATCACTTATATCCACACTCTGAGTTAGTTATTTTTGGCACATTGGAAGTTAGATATAACCAACAGCAAAGATGTCCAGGCTGTGTATTTGCGACACTTGTGCAAGTAGCGTAATTGGGACAATTATAGCGAAGTGGCCTATTTTTAGTTCAGTACGAGACAAAAAAATGGATTTATTGACAATCCGGAAAAATAAAGGTCTCTGTAACTTTCAAATCCGGGGAATACAGGCGGGAGAGAGCGCCTCTTATAGTGCTTAAGATATATAGGACTCGCACAAGCGTGAATGATGAGAAAGTATTTAAAATGGTGTACTGTCTCTTCTAGACTCGTTCACACAATTTCGCCAACTTTGACAATAAGATCCAGATTTGAGTGACGGACAAACAAACAAATATCCTTTATAATAAGTGTTTCCGTACAAATACACAAAATTCTTTATCTGATAACTTCCCTATACAAAACGTCAAGCAGCCTTTCCCTACCTTGGACTCTCCTGATCCCAACCAAAAATCTTTGAGCAACGACCTTCACTCTTTTACACTTCGTGTCTTTCAAATGGGACGTGTGGTACTTACTTGAGCTTATCCTCTAATTCCTTTATTTGGTCGCGGTACTCGTCAAGCTGATCATCGTGCATATCTTGCTGCCGTTTTTTATCGTTATCGGCATCCTGACGCACCTTCTGTTGTTCCCCAGTGAACGCAGAATTCATTTTCTCTCTGCTGAACAGCGCCGTGCGCAAATTCTATTTAGTCATTTGTCTTAAACGCGACTGTTCGACAAGAGGATTTTATGGAGTAGATAAATTCCTTTTTGGAGAGGCACGTAAGTATAAGACATTACCACCTCCCGTTGTCTTCAAGACATACAAGTATTTCTCGACTCAAAGTTCTCAAATGCACAAATTAACGAAATGATTTAATATTTATTTTTTCGGATTAAAATAAATTATGAGAGCTTTGCGCATAAAAAGTATTTCTATGTATTGATATGTGAACATAGCACGTACGTAACAACTTGAACCTTCCCTACTAATGAATATTCATCTAGATTTCATTCGGAACTACAAGCATGACTACTGGAGTTATTTCTTCGGCTTCTTTCAGACAAGCTCAANTTTAGCTCTCTTAAATATATTGGGAAACACCCCTTCCGATAAAGAACTATTAAAAATATTTACGAGTGGATTTAATATAGCGTGGGACGAATTTATAACAAGTCTAAAAAAAAACAGCTAGAGAGATAGGCTTCCCCACCTACTAACCCATCCACCCAAGATCTCCACGATGTTAATGCAATTATCTTCCCACAATCTTTGAATCTACTTTTTTTGTACGATAAGTTGAACTTTTGGCCTCATAAAGTGTATGGATACAATAGGGAATCCATTTCATTATAGTATTACTTTCTTTTTCTCTCTCATACTCACTTCGCTGCTTCTCCTTCAGCACGACCTTTTTCCCGCTCTCTCTCCAGCATCTTATTAATTGTCTCACGCTCCTATAAAAGCAAATGTTACATATTTTATTGAGGTAAAACAATGTTTATTTTGCAACACAACCTCTGAAATAGATGTAACATATTTACGATGTTATACTGAATAAAAATGGTAAACAGTACCGGGGATCCAACCCAGGGCCCCCAGTTCCACACGCTGGCACGTAAGAATGGTAAAACTAGTGTAGTGATAACTACACAAGAACTGCAACTACAGTAATGGTTAGTACACCAATGCGTAAAGCTGGTGATCCTGGGTTCGATCCCATTCCCACTTTAATTCCATATATCATTAATAATATGATTATTATCAGTATTATATTAATCAGTAGACAACACACTTCACATTTTCTCCGCTCTACAGGAAAATCTATTTACTAGATCTATATTTGTGGACAAAGAGGGAAGTAAGGATTTTTAAAGGGAAATTTAAAGTAAGGTATGAGTAAAAACTATGCAGTGTGAATTGATACTCAATTTTACTTCAGAGAAAATATTTTCTAAATTCAACACTTTAGAAACCATAGAAACTAGAATTACGATTTTAACAAGTATATTGACTCTTTTATTTAACATTTACAATTCTCTACGTTGATAGCATGACTTCATACTCATTAATGCTTTCAAACATTTATTTTTTGTTTATAATAGGTACAATATTATGTAATTGAGTTAATACATTACTTTATATGCTCTAATTCTGAACTTTTGTTAGCTTTTTGAAATGTGGAATGTATAAAACAAGTTTCCATTCTGTAAAGAAAATAAAAATACGTTAGCAAGTGGTGATGGATTCTCTGTAAGTACTTGTTTTTGAACTTTCTTTAATATCATCTTTTATAAAGAGTACCGGTGCAATAGTATTTCTTTTACAATATTCCTGTTATTCCTGAAGAATTGAAAGATAAGATTGAGTAGATCCAAGGGATATGGGAATTATTTGAAAATGGTGATCCATTAATGAAATGGGGATATGTGACTTACAAAGAACACTGAATGATGTTTATTTAGTATTCCGTAGAGTATGTACCAAAGCCACGACAATATAACAAGTGGAACAGTAATGACATTTTCGTAAGTAATAATAATAATATTAATAATAATAATAATAAATTACTTGTCATAAAAGCAGTACAAACTGCGTATGACCACGCGGAGGACAATAAACTAATTTACTCTCCGGAAGCAAGCAAGGGACCATCCCATCAATTCCGAACAAGGGTCCTAAGGCAGAAGCGGATCCAAAATTTCAGCAAAAATTCCTAGATAAGATAAAAAGTTATAATACTTATAGAATGAAAATATGTTTGTAATTTAACACAAAGAAATTATTTTACATGTACAAATTATTATCGAACTGTAAATTATCCTGAGTATAGTGTTTAAAAATCATAAGAATTGAAATAACACTAAATTCACGATTTACTATTACAATGAACATGTTCCTAAACAAAGCGAGAACCTGTATAAGAAATCATCCTCTACTCGAACGAAAACCAGAGCAAAACTCGGGCCAGGATGGGGCTACCGAATTAATGTACACAACCGTGCCAAAGTTGAGTACATATAAAACTAAATTAACATGAATCATAAAACACAACAATCATGCAAGAAATTAGTTTTTGAAATTGTTATAAGTTATTTAAAAAGTTCTACAGCTATGGCGTGATAAAGTACAAGATGGATTTAACTTTTGTTAAAATCAATAAATTATTTTACATTGTAGAAGAACATGTGCAGGAGGTAGTATTGAACTGCATATTTGAAGAAATTCAATTTCAAATATTTTTTATATTCTTGGGCAGGGAATTATATAGAAAGATTCCCAAATGATATGGTTCTTTTTGGCAAAGAGTGGTTGACACTCTACGGCGATGAATATTATTACTTTTGCGAGTATTCTGTTCGTGAACGAGACTGTTTCGTATGAAGGAAGGGTGGCACTTCAGTAATTCGGTCTTAAGAAACACGACCGTGTCATAAATATAAATGCAGGGAAGTGTTAAGATATTTAATTCCTTGAATAAAGGTTTACAAGAATTTCGGGGGTTAGATTTACAAATTATCCGAACTATCCTCTTCTAAATTCTGAAAGTTTGAATGCTCTGGCCGGAATTTTCCCAGAAGGTGATGCCGCAACGTAAATGGGTGTAAACTTTTGCAAAATATACTAACGGGAAATACGTGGACTAACTACGTTAACTAAGATTCGGAATACGTAACACAATTTTGTTTAACTTGGAATTAAGGTTGTCAACGTGATAATTCCATTTGAGGTTGTCTTGAATATGGAGACCTAAGATTTTGAATTCGTAACAGTTTTTAATTGTGTTCCGTTTAATGAAAGAGAATCGTGGGGTAAAGATTTTGTGATACTATTGTGAAATGACGTAGACACTATTTTGTCAGTGTTTACAATGAGACGATTGCTTATAATATAGATGGCGTTTGTTTTTTGAAGAAACTCTTATCCATAGTATTTCTTTGTCTTAATTAACTTGCGTTTATGGGAAAGCTAGAGTTGTATAATTTTAGGAATTTTGAGATAAAAACATTGAATTTGTCGTAGGTTTTTTGGCAATTGTAAACATCTTTCCATGTTTCTTCATCCAAATAATTTATAAATATGGATTGATTTGAGTTATTAAATTCCCTGGAAAACTTGTAAAGGATTTTAAGTAGTTTTAGTTTATTATTAATAGTCAATACTTAAGCAAGGTCATCGCTGTATCCGGCGATAAACACTTCACAGAGAAAAGGGCTTCAATTGATGACGATAATTTAATCTAGCAATGTTTGAGATGAACCGGAGAGGCGACTGGGGTCGTTCACTGTAGTAATAAGGTTGAAGGAATCGATAAGATTGTTGAATCGATTAATTGGTGAATGTGCAGAATCGGATGTACTCAGGGAATCGATGTAGAAATCATCGCACATAACGATAGATTTAGAAGATTTATGTGTGATATGTTTTAAAACAATTTCGAAGGTCCGAAAAAATATGTCAAGATCTGGTTGAGGTGGTCTATAAATACACAAAACAATAATACTGGTATCGGTCAGATTAATTGCAGAAAATTCGAAAATCACTATATACGCAGATGATCTCGTAGCCTTGCAGTGGAGAAGATAAAATATGATTACGAATGTAGATATACGTACCTCCGTGGAGATATTTTCCTCTAAAATTTTACCGGCAGTAAGAACTTGCTAAATAATAATTAGGAATAGAAGCATCGTTGATTTTAGTTGAGAGCCAATGTTCTGTGAGGCATAGCAAATCGAATGGATTTTCGTGTACCAGGATTTCAATGTCTGTCAATTTGTTTGAAAGAGATTGGACATTATGATGAAATATATATTTTTTATTTTCGCAAAGCGTTTGTGATTCACGATAAATGTAGNTTCTAGTTCCGGATCAAACCCGCACACTGCACCCGAACGCGATTGTCACTTTCGAGTACCACATCGTACTCCTGAGCGCAAGTTGTAACTGTGTATGGGGGCGGCAGGAGATGTGGATGGAGGAATAGATGAGGACGTGGGAGATGAGGAATCAGTAGGTGAAAGAACGGGAATAGGAGAAGATATTTGTGTGGCGATAGGAGGAGGAGATGGTGATGAGGTAGGAGCAGAGGGAGGTGGTGGAGGAGGAGGTGTAGGAGTGGGTAATGGGGCAGGTGGATGATGTGAGGTCAGATGTGAAGCTAGGAGAGAACCGAAGTGATGTTTCCCAGACGGTCCCAGATGTAAACCGTGCTGGATAAAGTCCTTGCCAGTCAGGGAGGTTGCAAATAAAAAAATGTGATTTTTGTATCCGCCAGGTGATGTTTTAGGGAGATGTTTGC
Organism: Laupala kohalensis; assembly: GCA_002313205.1. Lineage (NCBI taxonomy): Eukaryota > Metazoa > Arthropoda > Insecta > Orthoptera > Trigonidiidae > Laupala > Laupala kohalensis. The sequence goes on along the minus strand of NNCF01126653.1, from coordinate 685,329 downwards.
CAGGTTATTTTCGTGGTTTATTTGCGGAGCGTTGAAGCGTGGAGGGAGGCTAGAGAGTACTATGTTTTTGTGCTGAGAGGCCATTTTTAGTTTTTGTAGATGTTCATACGCGTTGAAATGACTACCCAAGTTAATATCGTTTTGTCCATCTATGACGACTACTGTGAGTTTTTTTGTAGGTGTCCAGTTCTCAAATAACTTAAGCCAAAGGAACGTTTCGCTTAAAGTAACCGGAGACTGAGAACTGGCTAGGAGGCAATTCACGCGAAACGGAGGAAATCTGACGACCGAGCGAATCAGCTAATATTAGCACGTTTGATTTCTGCGTGGAAGTGTTGGCTTCATCTCTGGGTAGCACTACTTTACGTGGTTTTGGGCGGCTGTGCTTACCAGTGCGTTGTTTGTGAACAGGTTTGGGTACTGCACGGGAGGGGATGAAACGAGTAGGTAAGGGAGGAAACAGGGACATATCATCTAACACACTAAACGTAACTGAGTGAAGGATGGTGCATGTTTCGTTGGTCTAACCGGGTGATAGCAGTTGGAAGGACGACGAGAATTCCTGACTGTAGTCCAACCGCCGATCGTGTTCTTATTGACCTCTTCCAGCGCACTGATCCGTGTGTCAATATAATGTACCAAGTCATTGTACGCCTTCTGAACATTAGCTTTGAATGAGTTGAGGAATGCGATAAGTGTCCATTTGCTGTGAGTTAGTTAGCAACTTAACGATAAAAGCAAATGAGAATACACGAAAACTGACAAGTAACACTGAATGAATATTATTGGTATAATAATATATTTACTACTACGGAAGTTACGAATGAGATATTAAATAAATTAAATATACAAACAAACCGACGACAAAAATGGTTGAAATAATTATTTAGGGCGACCACTGGAGGTTATTTAATTCGACAATAACTAATATATATTATGTTAAAGTGTAAATATATACGAAAGAATCAAGAAAAACGAATTGTAAAATGATATGTAATAATTCTATGAAATTATGACGACGAAAAGGTGGGTGCAACAATGGGGCAGGGTTTAAATAAGTAAATAAACATACCGACAGCTAAAAGAACAGAAATAATAATTTAGGACGACAACTGCAGATAAATTAATTCGACAATAACTAAGGCAATATTATGTTAGAGTGTAAGAAATAACTACAAAAATAATCAAGAAAACAAATGGTAAAATATTGGAATAATTCTATTTACTGCGACGAAACTTGAGCAGTGCAACAATAGGGTACGTTATTTGTATACGCACCAGAAAATCTAAATACACCAAAATAATTAATTTTAATGCATCAAGAAGTTAAATTTATGATTCCGTTTGTACTTACGTAAACTTTATGACACCTTCGAATGAAGCACTTGAATGAAAACAATATGAAATTATATTCGGTCCGTTGGGTTTGAAAACCTTAGGAAAATCATGTAGTTAAATAATCTTCTTCAAGTTTAATTAAGTTGATAGGATAGCTAAAACTTAACAATTTCAACATAGTTTCCAAGTACTCAACGAAATTGAAATGACCTTTATGTAAAATATTATAAGATTTCAGGTATAACCCGTGAAATGTACTATGAAATAATCAATAGTGTTTTCAACAAATATCAAGAGAGCAAAGAAGAATGTGCATCAAGGAAGAAGAAGACAATTGAAGATTAGCACAATCGATTATTGCACTCGCTTTCTAAGATATCTAAATATAATGGACTGGATCTTCGTCTCTCAAACTGCAGTCCGAGGGTCGTAAGTGGTCTCCGGCAATTTGTCAACTACCATATTCCTCTCGCATTCGCAAGAAAGAAGCTGAGCATCTGCAGCATCACACAAGTCTATTTTTCAAAGATATTCCTACATACATTGCCATTGGTATCCACTGTAAATACTGGTCATTAATGTAGTTTGATTGTCCGGTGGTTCAGATGATCATACATGATCCTTTGTTTTTTAAGTTCTTTGTTTGTTGAGATTATTAAATACACGATATTTAATTATCATTGCGGGAAACGACCTGATTTCTGATAATAGTCATGGGATAGTTTTATATTAGTTAACTTCTGTTTAAAATGAGTTATAAAAAAATTGTATTTTCTGTCTTCGTTAAAAGAGAATCAGATGGATATTATTGTTGATGATCATTATAGTCATAGTACGCTCTTCAAGACATTTTATGAACTACATTAACTAAACGATTTTATTTAGATTCACTGCATTAATTCAGGCGATCAAATCATGTCATCGAATTTTAACTCATTATCCTATCGAGCTGAAATTTGGTAAGTATATATGTTGCGCACAAAACCAGAATTCGACCATTGGACGAAAGAAACTCAACCAAAACTAGTTTTACCAGGTGCGTTTTTGCTAGATCTAGTTCCGTGCGTTTAAAAAGCAATACTAATTCTGGTAAAATAATATCACCAAAAACGAATATTGGTCGTTTTGAAAACGCAACAAGAACGAAACTTCTTATGCCCGACACAAAAAACCTGAAATAAAGTATTCAGTATTGTTATTTTATTATTATTATTATTTTCATTTAAGAAATATTAGGGAGAATGGTAATTTCCCATCTTTTAGTGTTTATGTTCGAATTGGTTGAAATTATCCATTCCGAGTATATTCCTACACAGATTTGTATGAACTACATGTAACTCGAAACACCTGGACTAAATGTGTTCTGACACATCGGGGATGGACCTCGATATTCCAACCTAAGAAGGAGTAAAATGACATTCATAGTTTTATAGCTTTAGGCAATTATATTGTTAATTCTTTTTCACGTTAAAACATTCTTTTTATAATTTTATTACTAAATAAAGAGCATCGTATTTATTTATTTACAATTATGGCACACATGGGAGAAAAATAAGAGGTTCTATCTCGTACTAATTGAGATACCTGTATTGACAACATTATTTACAAATCTAAAGATGAGATTTTTATTTTTTCAATATTTTTTTTTGATGGATGTAAATTTGGTACAAGAAAATGTAATTTATTATAATTCGAAAGTACCAGTCACCGTAGAGTTAAAACAGTAAACGTTTCATTCCTTTAGAATGAGGACCCTTAACAAGATAGAATTTATAAGAAGCCACACTCATGACTCAAATCATTAAAGCAAGTTTAAAACACACAGTACAATAAAAAACATACTGTTCTCGGGAACATATCTAAATACAAGTTCCCATGTAAAGTACTCTTACTTAAACTGACACGGGAACTTGAAAAAGCATTCTTACTGCGATCGACGTAGGATTTTTCTTACCATTAGGGAGGGGAAACATTCATTCAGACAATGATATACCTTTCTCTCGATTCAAAGCTCGTGCCGCAGTACGCCATTTACGAGAAACCCATTTGCATTAATAAGTGAGACGGGTTTCGTCTTAGTTCGAATGGAACATATTTTCATTTCACTCACCTCTGGCGTCATCCTAGACATCATGTCATCAAATCGTTTCGATGAACTCTTCTGTACTAGGTTATCCTGCAAGAAAATACATTGATTATATATATATATATATATATATCGACATTAAGGGGTGAGATAACTCCACTTGCAGTGAAACTCATATCCTAAAATATGGACGAGTTTTTATTTCTCTCGGTATACAATTAGTTTTCAGTGACAATAGAAAAGTTATTACAAATATTTACCACTATGTTTTATTAATAACGTTATTTAGCTTATCGATGTTAAGTTCAATAAAGCGTGCATAATTTTAAAAGATTTTTTAAAGTTTAAAGTACTCTTTGTGGTTTATGTTTGTCACTCCGACTTACTTCATTGCACGATAAGTCAAAAGCAAAATATATCAAGTGTTCTGGGACGTCAATATTCAATGAAATCAATGAATATTCGAGTCCCTCGTATGACGCCATAATCATTTTTATGGGACGAATGTTCAGCAGTACGTCGCTCCTCCCTCCACGTCATCGAGAAGGTGAAGATGAAAAGGAAATCATTTATAGAATTTTTTTAATTTTTCCCCCTCATTATTTCAGAAATTTGGTTTTAGCAATTTTACCTACATTCTGACAGACAGGGAGAACAAATCAATATACTTTAATATTCATTTACGTATACAAATATTATATAATACATTTGAATTAGGAGATTTAATTTATGAGTTCTAATTTATTCATGTTTTAATACATTACGAACCTAAGATTTTTTGCGACACAGTCTAAAAAATAGTGATGATGCACAGTGCCGCTAAAGTGCCACGAAGAAGAAAATTATCTTGCACCCAACATCCTTTTAAACAACAATCAGTTTTGAAAGGAAAATACGTAAATAAATGGGATATATTCGTCGTTAAATGATAAAATCTGCATGATATTTAATTCGAATTCAAATAATTTCGATTCATCCCATCTTGCAGAAGTCAGAAAAATATTTTAATCTTGATTTCAAGCACGTGAAACAAAATATTCAAGTATAGAGTGAATTTTCGAAATCATGTACAGAATTACTTTGAACAATTCTACGAGTCACAACAAGTTTAAAAGCTATTTTCGATACCCTACAGTTTCACTCGATAGTTTTCTGATCAAAGGCGCCAGATAACCATCTCCTGCAGATGACCATAGGTTCAGAAATGATTTCACTGGGGAAAACAGGCGTTATAAAAATGCGAATGTACTTTGTGGCTGTCATGCAAAATTAATTGCTTCTAATAGAATTCATATCTGGGAGCTACACTGATATTTTACTTTATGAACAATCTACTTTAAAATGACATAAAATGACCCAAAACAATACAGTACGAGGCAAAATTAGCGGTGAACTTACTCCATCTTACCATAACTTCTATGCTTTGCCACCCCCCTAGGGGACTCACATCTAGTAAGTACGTGTTTGGCAAACACGGGGCCCCGAGCTGAGTCTGACATTACTTCCACTTACTTGTGGGAGGCTCCTTCCTTTCTCTTTCCTGACCTTCCTTAGTCACCTCTTGTTCTTTTCGTTCCGACGCTTTTAGGGCTAGAGTATCTTTCATTTTACTCTTCCTTTTTTTGTAATGTTTTGAGATATGTTTTGATATATTGTTATTCAAGACAGTTTTTAGTGGGTATGGTTGAATCATTCAGCGGGTCCCACACGCGGGGAGAGTCATGTTGGCTCTCCCTAGTGCGTAACTGCAGTTTCCCTACCTGTACATTTTTTTAGGAATCTAATGACCTCGATGTCGACGAACCGTAAAGCCCCACAAAAAATCTATGCTTTGAAATGTATTTTAGTCCCTCTCATATCGGGAGTTTCTGTGACACACCTTCCGCGCTGTGATACTTTTAGATTGCCGATGGATGGACATATTGTGTGAAAGAAACAAAAATATCACTTTTTCTGAAGTCATGCAAAATTAGACTCGCGTGGATAGACAGAATAATGTTCACTCCAGATGCTGAAATTATAAAAACACCCATATCAGAAATCCACCCCCGCCCCATTTTCCCCTCCGTCGTGAGGTATTTTAGGATGGTGTCCGAGGTCACGTGATTAGGTGTCATTTGACGTAAACAGTAAATGCATAAAAAATTTCTGACCCAAGAGGATGGGGGTAAACATTATTGTCTGTCCACGCTAGACTTTCTCACCCTTACATCTGAATGTGTGAAGTTTGTACTTGTTTTCGCAAAATTCTGTCCCGTCAACATTCAGCGCAAAAAAGATGCCGGAAAAACCTCCTTATCAAGGAAATGACTAGAGAACACGAGAGAGCGTACTCACCACAAACACGATGACACATTTGAAAACATAGACGTTTTAGAGAGACGAAGGAAGTGCACTGCTTATTTTGCCTCGCAGTGTATGTATAATTTTGGTGGACGTTTTTGTGTACATCATACATCCAAATTGGATGCAATGTACCGTAAAAATTCATACATTCACACATCTAATATGATGAGAAAAATTGAATTATGAAACGACCGCTTTACCTTATTCTAAATATGTATTCCAATTTTACAGATGATATTGACCCATGCCTACAAGAATTATATTTACTTCCCACTTTTCTAATCCCAAAATGATAGCTGCTTCTTACCTCTCTGCATCTCTTCAGTTCATCCTGAGCTTCTTGGAGACGCCCTGAAAAAAAAGGTTAAAATATTTCCATGAATGGAACACAAAAGAGGAATTTTAATAGTATAAAATGATATGAAATTAAGATATTCTGACTTAGTTTCCTTGAGCAAAACAAAGAAAAATCATTGATATAAGTCTTTTATTTATTATAACTTTTGATATTATACCATTCAATACAAGAATGTGTTAATGAGTATACGCGGTGCACCTCTTTCATGTTGTAACTTGTTTTTAAATCTTTCATGTGAAATTTTTTACGAGGTTGGTTCCTTTTGTCTTCTACAAACTCGCCTACAGGAAGTTTGTGTGTAACCGTTTTCACCGTCATGAGTGTGGATAGTGTGGGGTATGTTTCACATGTGAAATGAACACCAAAACACGTTGCACAACCGTTGAATTCAATTCAATGTCCTATTCTGTTTTAATAAATATTTTTTGGTAAACCATGTGCCACAGAAGTATCACTATCCCAGCTAGAAAAGAAATAATCTTAGTATACATTTACACAAACGGGCGATATATTAAATTCAAACAAAAGTATTGTGTCGGAAACTTTATTCAAATTTGTTTGTTCCCACAGGTGACTTCCAAACTACTCTCGTGGGAATATTCTGGAGCATTCGTCCATTTTCTTTATGAATTTTCACAAAATTTTGGTATCTAGTTTTGAGAATGTTCAGAAGTATTCTAGTTCCTACCCTGTAAATATGATTGAAATTGTTATAACAATAATTTTACTCCGCGACTGGAACTGGTACACCTCTACTGAGCACTCGAAGCCACATGCCATCATCCGAGGCAACTGCTATAGAAGGGGAAAAAAGTCAGTTATTAATGCTGTATTATTGAATGACAAAACTGTAAAATACCTGATTCTCTAAACAAAAATAGTTACTGCCTTCATACTTTTTCTCACACATGCATTTAACCCATGCATTTGCCCCCCTCCCCATTGGACCTGAACTTTCAACAGATAATATTGAAATTGATAAAATGTATCTTTATCCTTTAATATATATTAAACAATTAAAGGATTGTTTAATATGTATCCTTTAATATGTACTAGACAAACATTTTAAACAATTAATAAATTAGGTCACTATTTAATGAATTGTTAATTATCTAATTGATGAATATTATTTATTCATCAGTTGATGAGTATTATATTAATATATAGAATCACAACAATATTTATAATATGTACAATAAGATTTACTCATGTTAATAATAATATTATTATTTATAAATTTAGCCCCCCCCCCACCTTGATTTCGATCTAGATCCGCCACCGAGATGCGAGGGTAGCCTTCATTGAAAAATACCAAATTTTATTATAATATTTCAACCCGTTTGGAATTTACAACTAACAAAGTTTAAAGAAAACGTCCCTAAACGTCTCTGTGCAAAACTTCACAATTGCTTTGGGAGCTCTCCTAAATGAGATTGGGAGCTGGAAGAGTTGTCATTATACAACTTATTTAATTTTTTTTTCTATAATGTACTACATAGATTAAGAAGACTTAAAAGTAAATAACTAGAGACATACGACCTTTAAAGGGCGGAAATTATATATTTGTGATTAATGAGCTTTTAATCACAAATATATACTGTTTGTCTTTGTTTAGGACTTTGGTCTGCTTTTCCGTCTGTTCTTCCTCCATTCTATTATTACGGTGAGGGAATTAGGAAGGAGAGATGTTGGGTTGTGTACAAAGTAGATGTTGATATAATCTTCAAAAATTTTAATAAGGGTTATTATATGTGTTGAAAATAACAACTGAATTAATCAATTGGACGGAAGTATAAACACCAGCAGTCAAAGAGCTGGTGAAATTAGGTCTTAATTTTGGTACTTCTGGCCATTTGTGACGTGGCTTTCATTCCTGTATAATTGAAGATAATATGTGCCTGTGATCGAAAATTTGACTCAAATCGACCCATAGGGGACGAAATAGCTCATAGTGAAAATACATTACATGAATATGTGCGATGTTACCATGGGTGAGTGATGTTTGGGATAAGCAATATGCAGGTAATGCGTACATCACGAGTTTGATTTTACATAGAGATGGAAGAGCAATATATAAGATGAGTGTGAATTAAATTTGAATGGATTTAGATACAGGATGTAGGAAATATAAGATAAGCAAAGGTGTCCTATGTTAAATCATGGGGATGCTTTTGTATATAAATTAAAAGAAAACTACTGAATATTTGGGATCCACATTGCATGCAAAGGTAGAACGCAGATGCTAGATGTGGCAGTTTGCTAAGAAATCTGTAGGTTTGGACGCAGTAGCTTGAATTTGATAATAAAAACAGTATTTACGTATTTCATTCAAGAACGGCCGTATAAAATACCACGGAATACTCTGCGGTAGAAAATACATATATTCCCGAGTGGCCTGTAAGAATATACTTAAAGTAGGTGTCATAGAATGCTCTATATACATACCGATAACCAGTAACTGCACCGAATAAGTAGTAGCGCTGTTTACTTCTATTCCTTAGAACTTCAAACCTGAAAATCCTACGGCATAAATGCCTCAGACGATTTTGATATGATTTGGGGATTAGAAGTGGTAACCTAGCAAACATATTCTGACGCAGTTTAATCCAGGTTGGAGGAGCCCCAACAAAGTTACACGTCGAAAACACATGAAAGGGAAACGTTGAATTTCAGACATTCCATACTAACTTGAATGTTGCGACAGCTTCAATTGGAGGAGACGAAATATGACAATTACTTCAAAGCTGAATGATTTTTATAAGAAAACCCGTTTTTTGTAAAATTGTGTATTTATTAGATGTTATTATCGAGAAAAATTAAAATTTTGGTTGCCAGAAAAACACTCTGAGCCTAAGTTCTCCAGAGAATACCGTTGTAATATTAGGGGCAGGTGTAGGGACCCAACCTGACGCAAGTCGGATAATCCCCAACGAAATTACACGTGAAAAGCACGTGATAGGGAAACGTCAATTCCAAACTTTTCCAAATAACTTGTGAATACGGGTAACGGCATTTAAGGGTAACGGCATTTGTTACTGATTTCCGAGCTAAATGATTCTTAAATTATAAAACTAATTTTGCCAAATCATGTGTTTGAGATGTTTTTGACAAGAAAACTATAAAATCTAGGATAGGTATGAACAAGGCCATTTTGATCTAAGTCCTTCAGGGGATTTAGCTGAACTTTGGAGAGCAGATATAGGGTTGTACGGACATCTCCAATTGAGATATACGCAAGGACAGCATAGTACTTTCGGAATTACTTGTGCACATGTGCGATTAATTCAAGACTTCCTTTAATAGCTTGTATTCGGTAAACCCTGACCTGAACAAAGTACTAACTACAACCCAAACAACATTGTATCAGAAAGGAGTTAAGAACAAAACATAAGTTTGCCAAGATCACTAGAAGAGATTTACACGACGATTTATTTTGGATCAAACGCTAAAGCTAGTGATTTTTTTAAATTGGACATTTGCTTGTACAAAATACATTGTAAGGTTAATTTTTGTGGGCTGAGGTTGCTTTGCGGGAGAACTAGCGTTGCATACAGAATGGGCTATTGCCTACAGGAATCAATGGAAATATCAGAGACTGCTATGGCCGATTATGCGGCGGATTTGTGTGCCACTCCGGAGGGACACTTCACTTTAGTATGCAGAAGGATAAATTCCGAATACGTTATGGTAAATTAACTAGCCTCTTGGGGGACGAGAAATTAAAGCGCGTGGCCTCAGGGGTAACTCAAAAGATGATTTCATCTGCAGCGAGAATGTACCAGGAGTATGAGAAATTAGAGAATACGATGACGCGACTGATGGAAGAAAATAAGGAGCGGGTAGCAGCTATTAAACGTTGATTGCATTTGGAGCTTGAGAGAATTTTGAATGCAAGGTTAAATAAGCTCGAGCAAATAGGGAGAACAGGAAGGTCTGCTCACTGAGCAAATGGAAGCGACTGTACGGGAAATTGAGTCCCGCATTATGCTTTTTGGGAGAAGTCGAAAGATATGAGTAATGAAGCGACAGTCGTAAACGAGGTACAAAACGTGAAGAAACGCATTGAGAATATTACGCATTGGCTTGAAAAACAAAGTGAAGATGTTGGAAAAATAAGTGTGCAAACCACTTATGCGGCAGCTACACAAAAACTGCAACAAAACTAAAATCCACCATTCTGATGGAGGCAACGGATGAGAAAGTGGATATTGAAACTGTTAATACAAACTTTGTAAAAAAGAAAATGACTTTAAATGTGCTATCGAAGAGAAAGACAAAAACTAAAAAGCTGCTTTTGGTGCAATGAGGACAATGGGATAAACAAGCTGAAGGTGATCAGCGAAGACTCATTCAAATGGCGAAATATCTCCAGACGTAAACAAACGGTAATAGTCAAGGATATCCCACACGGGGTTTTGGTCGACCAATTCTTGGAAGAAACGAAAATGAGCAAAATAAAGAGATACAGAGTGTGACAAAAGTACTCCAGCAAATAGAAGTAAATGGTCAAAGTCGGGCCCATTGAGTGGTAGAGGTGGAAGTGAGAGACTTTCAGAAATTGTGCAGCAAGCAGAGGATATATTGGAATTTAGGGTCCCACAAAGTCGAGGAATTCTTGGAACCTATGCGGTGCTATAGATGGCACCGATTTCATCATATTAGAAAATTTTGTGATGAGCAAAAAGATATGTGGACGTTGCGGCTCAGCCGACCACAATCATGTAAAGTGTATGAAGAAAAGTGAAATCAGTGTATGCATGAACTGCATGATGAGAAACAAGAGTAGCGACCTTGATGTACGAAGTACGTTTTGTGAGGAATTATTGTTAGCAAAGCGTGTCATACAAAGCAGAACAGATTATGGTGAATTGTAAAGAGGGAGGAACAAAAGAGATGTTCAAAACACGCGGTGATTACAAGGGAATCGCTAATACATCACGAATCTTTTAACAAAACACTCACCTCGGAATAACCTCTCGTGAATTGTTTCCACTTTTAGCTGCTGAGCAGGTTGATATAGCCCTCTTACAGGAGCCCTATCTACTTCGCGGAGAATCATGTCTTGCTCCCTTACGAGCACAGAAAACATGTGCCACAAATGCATGGGTAGAAACTTATGTCTTGGTGAAAGGCATTAAAATAATGGACATGAAACATTACGAGAACGATAACCTAGTAGCAACGAAAAGGCGATATGGAACTCCTGATTCTGAATGTTTTTTGGAACTTCGGACGGAAAATTATTATATTGTGTATGAAAAAAGTCGTTCAGGAGGAGAATAAATGTAATATATTAATTTGTTTAGGCAGTAATGCAAGACTAATACTTTTGGGGGGACAGAATAACCACGAAGAGAGGAAGAGCTTTTGAGAAATTCATCCTACGAAATAACTTGTTAATTTTAAATGACTATGAAGAAATTACCTTCGAGAAGGTAGTAAGAACATCCTTAATACATTATGCATTAATTACTCCGGGGCTTCTAACGAAGGTTCATGAACGGAGGAATATGCCAGGCGTAACTTGTGATAACAAAGCTCACATTATTAATATAGGGAACGCAGAGGGAGGACCAAAAGACGTATTTGCATAAGGTTGAGAATACAGGATTGGAAACGTTATGAGATTGCAGTTAATAAAAACTGGACATCTTCAACTTTCGATGAAAAGGAGGAATAACTTTTGGAGGAAATAGACTGCAAATAGGAATGCTTCGGGCAGGTTACTGTACTACGAATTTACGAGTAGAGAGTGCTAGAACAGGGAGACGGTGGTCTAAGAATGTAACGATTTTAAAGCGTAGAAATAACAAGTTACAGCAAATTTTCCGTTGCTTAAAAACAGGGCAATGACTTGATTGAATTGAAATGATATATGGCAAAACGGGAGTTTAAAAACAAAATAAAAGATTCATTGCAAAAATGTTGGACCACTTATCTAGACGAATGTCTTGAAAAATCATACAGGGGTATACCCTATGCATTAACAAGAGAAATTATCAAGGCGGGGAGATATGGTAGCCCTTGCGACTTAATGTCAGGAGTTTAACAGAGAGTTGAGAGGAAATGACCGGTACTGCTAGATAAAATTTTGCCTGATGCAACAGAGGTGGTATCATGGTGTGACGTGCTGTCTGAGCAGAAAAAGAAAATATAACAGACGGAGTTAAATATTTTAATACAGAACTCGCCCGGGCGAAGAGCACCTGGGTTTCATGAAGTAACACATGAAATACTTCAAAAAGCATATAAGTGCAATCAAGGAGCGGTGCTACATATTTTCAAAAAATGTGTTTCTCAAAACTGTTTTCCAATACAATGGAATATAGGGTTCTCCGGATATTTAAAAAAGGAGGGAAGAGAGATAAGCATGACGTGAGTTCATACAGACCCATAACATTACTACCGACTTTGGGTAAGGTACTTGATAAATGGTTGTATAAAAAGATTAGCGACCATTTAGAAGAAAATACTATACGAACATCAATATGGACTTCAACCGCCAGGATCAGTAAAGAGGCAATACACTTCCTTGTGGACGCGGTACGTCGTACAACTAAGTATGCACTAGTAATTTTCATAGTTGTCTGGGCTTTTGACAACGCAAGTTGGGACTTAGTAGTGCAACAGTTATCAATTATGAACGTTAAAAAATACTTCATAAAAATGGTTAAGTAATTTTTCTGTGACAGGAATGTAATATTTCGGCTAGGCGCAGCGTTAATAATGAAGACGACGAAAGGGTGTCCGCAGGGTTCCTGGCCGTTATTCTGGAACGTGATAATAAATGGGTTGCGGGTTAATATGCCAAGCACTGGATTAACGGTTGTCGCTAACGCGGTTGATATTGCACTGTGTCTTTCGAAATACCCGTAGAGAGACGTGCAGCAGTTATGTGTGGTTGTGAGAAGGAAATTTGCGTTTTAAAAGTCTACTTCAAAGACAAAAGGTTTATATTTCGGAATATCCAAATTTCTAACGCCGAAATCCAAGTCTTAAATAATACGGACGAACAATTTCCATAAAGCGGATTGTGAAATAACTTAGTGTAATGGTGGACGAGGAAGTAAACTTTCAACAAAACATAGACTACGTTATGGAGAAAGTTGAAAAGCGATAACTTTCGGTCAGGTGAAAATGGCACCGAGTCGGGAATCGAACCCGGACACTCCTGCTTTGATCGCAGGGGTGTTAACCATTACACCACCCGTTCGCCTTTCACTACTGTACACCATTTGCACCCAGATCTACACATAAAGTGCCCACAGCATTGTATGCCGCCTGGTTCACTTATCTCCGGTATGGGGAGTTGTCTTAGGTTTTCCGGGGTTTTGGTCTGAGTGGAAATGATATACAGTTGTGGAAGGCGAACTGGTGGTGTAATGGTTAACACCCCTGCGATCAAAGCAGGATTCCCGTGTTCGATTTTCGGCTAGCCATTTTCACCTGTCCGAAAGTTATCACATATCTTCTCCACGTGTAGGGTACACGGAAGAAATATGTACAAAGTTAAAAACGTACACCACAGCCTCAGGCGTGTAGGATTTAACAAATATAATTTACCGCATGAGAAGTTGATAACACTTTACAAAGGGAACCTGAAGTCGATTATTGATTATTGCGCAAGTGTGAGGGTTCATAGACATGACAATGCTTATCCAGCGTCGAGTTCACAGTTTACAGTTATGTGCCTCTTGCATTTCAGTGGATGTTACGCAACTGTGGCGACGCAGGCTTTGGAGGTAGTTACGGGAATTTTGCCGCTAGACCTACATCTCCAAAAGAAGTATCTACGGTTTTGGTTGAGGAGAAAAGGGAAGGTAAAAATTGCCAATGAAAAAAATATTGAAAAATGACAAGAATGCACGGTGAAGAACGTTTATTTGATGCATAGCAAATACATTGGCGACCTACAGAAAAAGTGAGACAATTATATAAGTTCATTAAGGAAAACAGATACCATGAGAAATCACAAAAAGGGTTTAAACAAACACCAGCGGTTCTACAAATGTTAACTGGCCATAGTAACTTTCAAGAATACGTATATAGAATCAAAAGAGCGGATAATATATGTCTATGTAAATCTGGTAAGGAAGACAGAGAGCACCAATTATGGGAATGTCACTATCACGATGAGGAACGCAGGGAATATATTGTGACTTTAATAAGAAAAGTTTTTTCAATATACGTAGTTGCTCAGGGATAATGCGAACAGAGAAATGAAGCATTTGCGGAATACGCTAATAAATTATGTCAAATACGTAATTTATTGAAAGGAGTTGCTTCACATATCCCAAGAGGAATATTAGAGGACTGCACCCTCCTCAACCTCTTCGTGGTGGGGATAGACACATGTGGCGACGTGGTTCTTTCAAAGATAAGGATTTTGCATAAAAATTATCTCTTTATTGACTATGTAATAAGAAGAGATTAATAAAAACGTGTGAAAACTAAAGAATAGGTGTTTTTCGTTGTCTTGTGCAAGCTGTACTACGATATTTTCATCATCATCATCGTCAAACTCTACAATTATTTTAAACATTGTTAATTTTGTATACGACATCGTACATTACGATGTCGTATTTTTATTCTCCATAGCGAAACCAATGACCACGTTTAACACTTTCAAATAAAAACAATAGAGTATTCATTCTAAGACTAAGAATGCAAGGATTTATTTTGATTGTTATTATGTCTTTCTTGCTTATTAAAGCTTGTTGATTTCAGTAACGCTTAAGCAATTGAAGTTTAGACTAAGAGATGTATTCGCGAAAATGTGTTATACTTACTTTGCCTGGTATACGTTTGGTATTATTAACAACGTAGGCAATGCTGGGAATGAAATTATTTCCCACTTTACCCGGTGGTATCAGGCAATATTTACATTATCTAAGTATTCAGTCCAATGCCTTATTTCCTTCGTTGCCAGTAACATATTCAAATACAATTATAATACCTTTCCCACAACAATTAAGGAACTATACTCGTATTTCATAATAAAATAATACACAATTCATTATATCTTGGAAATGGTATCTTACCAAGTAAAGTACTGAATATCAAAAATCACACATAATACGTATAACACTTACTTTTTAGGTCATCAAGTTCACTTTTTAAATAATCCACTTGTTCTGTAGGAGTCATTTGATTGAAAGTCTTTTCTTCAGGTTGGTTTCGCAATTGATTTAATTCACGTTCCAGGTTTTCCTTTTCTCTACGCAGAGCCTCCAATTGTTCAGCACATTTCTCTTTCTCCGCACGAAGCTGAGCAAGTGTACCTGTATCTTCCCCTCTTCTTTCACGGTCTCCCACTCCTTTTTCACCCCTTTCTGGTTCCCTTTCTCCCATTTTCTCACCATCTATCCCTCTTCTTTCCTCTTCTTCATGTTCCTCTTCTTCGGTCGAATAAACACGAGAACCTGCATCTTCTTCTCCCTCTCCTTCCCTTTCTATAGATGGTGATTTTTTTATTACTTTCTGCAAAGCAGGTGAGACCTCATCAGATTCTACTAATCCTGGGCTTTCCTCTCCTTCTTCACCGGAGACGGGTCTTTCCTCGTCTTCCTCGAAGATGGGGCCTTCCTCTCCTAGTTCCTCACCGAACATTTTACTCCCAACCGTACTGCTGGGACCCACCTTTGAAGCTTGCGGTGTAACTCCCGACTTTGAAGCTTGAGGGGCAGCCCCCGATTTAGACGAACGAGGAGAAGCTCCCATTTTAGACGCTTGAGGCGAAGCACCCATCTTCGACGCTTGAGGGGAAACTCTTGAGGCAGTTGGACTGCGTCCTTCCCCCTCCCTCTCTTCACCCTCTCCGAATTCACCCAAAAATTCAGGTTGCGTTTTGGATTCTTGAGCGGAAGGACCCATCTTAGACGCTTGCGATGATACTCCCGCCTTAGACGCTTGAGGAGAAGCTCCCTTCTTAGACGCTTGAGGGGAAACTCCCATCTTCCCTCTTGAGGCTGTTGGGCTGCGTCCTTCCCCATCCTCATCTTCATCCTCCACTTCTCCCTCCTCTTCTTCTCCCTCTCCGAATTCACCCAAAAATTCAGGTTGCGTTTTGGATCCTTGGGCGGAAGGACCAATCTTAGACGCTTGCGCGGATACTCCCGCCTTAGAAGCTTGAGGAGAAGCACCCACTTTAGATCCTTTAGGGGAAGCTCCCGTCTTAGACGCTTGAGGAGAAGCTCCCACCTTCCCTCTTGAGGCTGTTGGGCTGCGTCCTTCCCCATCCTCATCTTCATCCTCCACTTCTCCCTCCTCTTCTTCTCCCTCTCCGAATTCACCCAAAAATTCAGGTTGCGTTTTGGATTCTTGAGCGGAAGGACCCATCTTAGACGCTTGCGCGGATACTCCCGCCTTAGAAGCTTGAGGTGAAGCATCCACTTTAGATCCTTTAGGGGAAGCTCCCGTCTTAGACGCTTGAGGAGAAGCTCCCTTCTTAGACGCTTGAGGGGAAACTCCCACCTTCCCTCTTGAGGCTGTTGGGCTGCGTCCTTCCCCATCCTCATCTTCATCCTCTTCTTCTCCCTCCTCTTCTTCTCCCTCTCCGAATTCACCCAAAAATTCAGGTTGCGTTTTGGATTCTTGAGCGGAAGGACCCATCTTAGACGCTTGCGCGGATACTCCTGCCTTAGAAGCTTGAGGTGAAGCATCCACTTTAGATCCTTTAGGGGAAGTTCCCGTCTTAGACGCTTGAGGAGAAGCTCCCTTCTTTGACGCTTGAGGGGAAACTCCCATCTTCCCTCTTGAAGGGGTTGGGCTGCGGCCCTCTCCTTCTCCTTCCCACTCTTCAGCAGTTTTCAACAGCTCTTGCATAGCTGGGGAATAAATATAACTTTCTTCTTCACTCAACCCACTTTCTCCAAATTCTTCTTCTCCACTGAGGCCAGGAGTACCTCGCCCACTTTCCTCTTCCTCTTCATCGAATTTACCTCTTGAAACTGGAGTAGATAATCCTTTTTCTTCTTCTTCTCCCTCTTCTATTTCCAACTCTCCTTCTTCCTCACTCATCAATCCCCCTTCTTTCAACATTTCGTCTCCTTCCTCATCTCTTCCTCGAGATACTTGATCAAAACGATCTTCTTCCTCTCCCTCTTCTTCCTGAAAAGGACGCTCAACGCTGGGCTTTCCTTCCGCATCACCTTTTCCAACTACATCCTTTACTCCTCGATCTAATTCACTTCCTTCTTCTCCTTCTTCAGTTTTTCCTGGACCACCATCTTCACCTTTCAAGTATTCACCTAAGAATTCTCCTTCCATTTCTTCCTCTGAACCCATCTTTTCTTTTACTTCTTCCTGTTCTCCCTTATCACCAATCATCTCTTCTTCAAGAAAAGCATCTTCTTCTTCTTCTTCGCTGCTTCCATATATCTCAGGTGTCCAATCTTTTGCTTCTTCCAAACCCTCTCCTTCTTCCTCTTGTTCTATTTTTCTTGATTCCTCTTCTCCGCCCTCTTCCCCTTCGGCTGTAATTTCCTTTTCACCCCATTCCTCTTCTTCCTCTTTCTCTCTGTCTGCTACACTTATACCTTCATCCATCTCTTCTTCCTCATCTCTGTGCGGCAAAAATTCCGTACCTTCCTCTTCCTCTCCACCAATAATGCTCTTTCCATCAGGAGCTTCCTCCTCACCCATAATTCCCTTTTCTCCAGGTTCTCCTTTCGCATCACTTATGAGCCCTTTTTCTCCAATTTTTTCTTCCTCCCCTCGTTTTTCTTTATCTGCTTCAGCTCCCCGTTCCTTTTCATACTTCGTTGGTTCTTTGGCAGGCTCCTCTTGAACTTCTCTTTTCGAAGGTGCCTTTGATACAATAGGAGGTTCGTGTTCCTCCTCTATAGCTTCAGGTTCTTTCCTTCGCTCCTTGTCAGGTAATACCTGTGGTTTTTCAAAGGCTTTTTCTACTTCAGGCGCCGCTTGCTGTTCCGTTATTACCGGAACTCCTTCCGGTGTCTCTCTCTCTTCCGGTTCTTCTATCAGAACTGATCTACCACATTTACACGTAAGTACAACACCCTTGTGTTTCCTCAATGCTACGTCTTCGATATCTTTATCTATGACACGAATAGTTTTACCACATTTGCACTGTATATACGCCCCTTTTTGTACCATTGGACGCGCAACTTGTTCTATCCTTCTCAACGCTCTTCCACACGTGCATGTCACGTATTGACCTTTCTGTGCCTGTTGTTGTTCCGGAGGAGGCATCGATGGAGGCGTACCGGATGGGGAATCACTAGGCTGAGGAGTATCCAATGGTAGCCCCGCTGGATGACTCATTCCTGCATCTGTTCCTCCTTGGCTCGATTCTGACGGTGGTGGAGGACACACTGCTCCGCACGTACAAACTTGATCATTTTCTGGTGATTTACCTGACGTCGTAGTTTCCCCTTTTCGCTCAGATCCGTGCCCAATGTTTTGATTTGTCATGTGACGGGAAGAATGCTCACCTCCGTCGCTAGAGATCATTCCTGGATGTTGCATTTGAGAAGAAAATTGAGACTGCTGTGCACTCCCTCCACCACCGACTTGACTATGTGTTCCTTGTTGTCCTACACCACTATGAGTTCCTTGTTGTCCTACACCACTATGAGTTCCTTGTTGTCCTACACCACTATGAGTTCCTTGTTGTCCTACACCACTATGAGTTCCTTGTTGTCCTACACCACTATGAGTTCCTTGTTGTCCTACACCACTATGAGTTCCTTGTTGTCCTACACCACTATGAGTTCCTTGTTGTCCTACACCACTATGAGTTCCTTGTTGTCCTACACCACTATGAGTTCCTTGTTGTCCTACACCACTATGAGTTCCTTGTTGTCCTACACCACTATGAGTTCCTTGTTGTCCTACACCACTATGAGTTCCTTGTTGTCCTACACCACTATGAGTTCCTTGTTGTCCTACACCACTATGAGTTCCTTGTTGTCCTACACCACTATGAGTTCCTTGTTGTCCTACACCACTATGAGTTCCTTGTTGTCCTACACCACTATGAGTTCCTTGTTGTCCTACACCACTATGAGTTCCTTGTTGTCCTACACCACTATGAGTTCCTTGTTGTCCTACACCACTATGAGTTCCTTGTTGTCCTACACCACTATGAGTTCCTTGTTGTCCTACACCACTATGAGTTCCTTGTTGTCCTACACCACTATGAGTTCCTTGTTGTCCTACACCACTATGAGTTCCTTGTTGTCCTACACCACTATGAGTTCCTTGTTGTCCTACACCACTATGAGTTCCTTCACCATCTATTTGGTTTTGTACTCGTCCATCTTGATCGTGTTCACCTGATTGACTAGCTATTCCTCCAACGTGTTGATTATCTGTGGGTATAAACAACTGTTGCTGGGAATGACCTGTTTGACTAGCTGTTCCTCCACCTACTTGAGTACTTATTTCTTGAATATTATGATTATCCGTTGGCATAAATGATTGTTGCTGAGGCTGACCTCCCTGTGTCCTGGAACATCCACAAGTTATCCAACCTCGAGACGGCCCCCCCGAAGTTCCTCCTCGAACACGAGAATCAACTGGAACTGCGCCTTGAGAAGAAACTGTTTCTGGCAAGATGCCGTCTCTTGTCTCCGATGAATACAGTTGCATTGAAGATTCTGGGTATTCTTGTCCATCTCCCGGAGCACGAAGCTGTGCAGCTGCCAATGAAACTCTCAAGCGCATCAGCTCTAATTTAATGGCTTCCTCACGTCCCGGCCCACTAAGATTTTCTAATTTCTCATTGAAAGAAGCCCTTTCCACAATTGCCATTGATTGCATTTTCACAAGTTTGTCTCGGTGGCGACGGAGCCGTAGTACTTCTTCCATTAACCTGTCTACCTTCTGATCAGGCGTCATCGACATCAATCCTTGCTCCAGACTTGTTTCTTCTGTTTTTGAATATTTTAACAGATCCTCGTCTGCTGCTTGTTTCATATTTCTTATCGCACGCCACCGAGCAACTTCTTGCTTAAGCCACATCAATTGTCTATCAGCGGTCATATCCTGCATTTGTTTGTTTAAAATTATTGCTTCTTTTTGCTGTTTCTCTTGTATTTCGTAGAGTTTATCTCTCTCCACTCTCATTGCTTGCAATTCAAGAGTCAGGTTCTTAATAGATTCGTCCGTACTTTGAGAAGCTATCGTTTCGGCTAATGTGGTGATGTATCGTTTAAGTCTCGCGTTTTCGTCACGCAAGATTTGAACGTCATTATTATTTACTGCAATCCTGTATTTCGTTTCCTTCGCTTCTTTAGATTTTAGGCTAGCATTTTCGGCTCTTAAACGGGATATAAAGTTTCTCAATTCATCTATTTGAACAGAAAGAGGCAAATGACGTATATCTCTATCTAAAAATGTTGAATGAACTGTTAAATCTTTCAAAAATTTGTCAAATTTTTCTCTTTCTTTTATACAAGCCTGTCGTTCCCGGTAGAAATCATTTTGTTTCACACGCCAAGCATTAATTTCTTCCTGCAAATTCTTTTGAAGATTTTGTAAAATATGTGAGCTTTGAGAGTTTCTCACTTCCGTTAAGAGAATCACCTGTTGCTTCAG
The DNA here is from genome assembly GCA_002313205.1 of Laupala kohalensis. NCBI lineage: Eukaryota > Metazoa > Arthropoda > Insecta > Orthoptera > Trigonidiidae > Laupala > Laupala kohalensis. The sequence goes on along the minus strand of NNCF01126653.1, from coordinate 664,639 downwards.
CTTCGCAATTTCTAATACCCTCCTTCTCACTTCATCGCAGCACATCATCTTCCTATGAGCTTTTGTATCTCTGGATTGTAATTCCGTAATATGTTCTTCTAAGTACTGTATACGTTGACGAGCTAATTGTAGTTCACTAATTTCTTCAGATTTTTTCACTTCTTGCGAAGTCTGTACCAACATACAATCCATTTGCTCAAGTAATTCAGCTGCATGTTTTTCATGGTCAAATTGAAGATGACTTAAATCGGATATCAATTTACGGTTTACTGTATCTCTTTCAATCATTTCATTGACCTCCACTTGTAATGAATCAAGTGTTTTTCTAAGTGCTTCCACTTCAATGCTTTGTTTTTCGCACATGATTTTTAGAGTTTTGTTCTCTAAAATGATGTCATGCAAGTTCGTTATATCCTGTTCAGGAAGATCGTCTACAACTCCTCTGAGCGTCACATTATCTTGCTCGTACTTCTGGATCATTTCACTAACGGTCTTCAATGTTTTAGATAAAGCAGAATATATACCGGTTTTTCTTGGAGAAGTCGGTTCACGAAGTTCCATCATACCAACTCGCTTTTCAACGGTTTCTTTTAAAATAGCAATTTCTTCCATGAGCTTAGATACCTGCAAGAGAACAAATATAAAGTGAATTACAATATATTTTAAATTTCTACCGTAAAACACCAGGCACATTTCACAAATACGTAAATTTCTACCGTAAATCATCAGACATTTAATTAAAATGTATATTACCGTAAATGTTAAATTTAATTCTTAGACGTCCGTAAATGGGCATTAAAATTTTAGACCATTTTATAATGAAGAAAGATGTATATAATTCTTCTATTACGATTAAAGATTAATGGATAATATTCGACCTTTGAATTAATTAAATAATTAATCAATTAACAACATTCCAAATTCTTTTTAAAAACTTAATTTTCGGCCTAATAATAATTTTAGAGTATACACGTAGAATTAAAATAACTATTCGTATCGGCAAATTGCATAATAATATATTTATTAATAACGAAATGCCAACGTAGTGAAAGAAATTCTCAATGTGTTTTTTTCGACCACGAACAGTGAATAGGGACGCTTTGGAAAATGAGAAAAAAGTGGTGAGACATTGTTCGAGGCGAGGTTGAAGATGCCTTCCGGAATATTTTTAGACTCCTATGAAGTTTCTCTGCAATACACACACACACACACATATATACACGACCCGAATTCGTTAGACGATTTTATGATATTATTTTGAAACATGTGCGGGGAATAATGGCTCAAATAGAACCGAAAACCCTATATGATACTAATTTGAATGAGCGCCAAATAGGAGCGCGTTCTGTGAGGTATAAGACGCAGACAGAAACTTTGAAAATCCGATTGTGATATTTAGAAAAATGTGAATACACCTTGTGGAGCTAGCGTCGCGAAACTTGTCAGAGATAACTGATTGGCGGAATGCACCGTGCATAAATTTCAATTGGAGTGGGGATTATTGCTGAGGAGGAGGAAATGCGACAGGTATTGCTCTCGATCTTACGCGGCTCATGAGGGGACAGTTCGGTCTCAATCTTACGCGGCTCGTCAGAGGGGACGGTTCGGTCTGAATATTTCGTGGATCATCAGAGGGGACGGTTGAGTTGAATATTTTGAGAAGCATTGTAGAGGACGATCTGTGGATCAAAAGAAAGAACGTAAGAACGCAGTTTGAAAGAATCATATTTTGTGGCAGTTTGAAAGAATCATATATATAGACGCAAGTTTGAACGAGTACGAAATATTATTCGAGGGCTCCAAGTGAAGCCATTTATGCGTTGTAAAAGTTTCCGAAATACGTATTAGACGAAACACGAAAACGGCAGCACGTTGGTGACCGTAATAACTTGCCGCGAACTCCATTGAGGACGAACGAACGCTTGGAGAACAACATCGCGAGCAGTCGGCGGTTCAAGGTCGCGGTAAGAGCCGAGTAGCAGCAGCAGACTTCGATGGAAAGAAGGGGTGTGCTTCTGGCACGCTGATATTGGACACGATTTGGAAGAACGTATTCTGGGTGTGAGTATAAGTCTCTGTGAGACGAACATTTAAACGCAGTGATTTCATTGATTAGTTATTTGCATACCTCTGTAATTCAGTGAGAAGCTAGTATCTTGTAAAAGAGAAAGTCTCATTGGAATCGAGTCTGTCTCACTTGTATTAAATTTTTTTATCCGAGAAGAAAGAAGAATCAGGAAGGTGTTAAAAGAACTATTACATTTTCTCTGCTGAAAAAGAACAAAGAAATGCTCATATCGTGCTTGTTTTGATTTTTTTGATAAAGATTTATTGTATAATTGGTAACTGTAAATGCACGGACATATCAAATGAGCTAGATGTAATATTGCGTAACAAATTGCAAGGTATATTTTCTATTGTATTGTGTTGGTAGCGAATTTATGTGTTCATGTACGTTTATGTAAAAGATGGAAATTTATTTGGACACCCTATAAATGGCGGGACTCTCAGCATATCAGGGAAATTTAAGAAAAAATGTTACTACGCAAATACTAAAAACTGTTATTGGAGTAGAAATGGTGATGGCGAAAATTTCGTGGGAATATCGGAGAATCGGCGGCTCGGGAGAGTGCGGACCAGAGGAGGGTAGATCACGGAGGAAGGAGTTCGTCGCGTGCGGATGTATCATCCTAGGCCGCGAATGAGTCATAAATGATCAATCTCATTTCACTGACAATCACACAGTAGTAAGATGAATAATCAGCCAAATTTCAACTTAACAGTCGTGACTAGGACTCTGATCGTTTATTTGCGAAGTCGCGAAACTTAGGTGAATAATGTCAAGTGGTACAGGCATTTGTGCTTAAGTCAGAGGTCCGAAAAAGAGCTTGCACGAGGGAATCTCCAGATGCCAGGTGGAACAGGATAGGATGTCCCTCAAGGCCGTCTACCTACCGAGAGCGAAGGGGTAAACGAAAGAGTACTATCCTCGGTTGCAGCTGTCAGACGCTCCCAGGCGATGACATCTCTTCCTTGACGTTCCACGAATGAATAATAAGTGGAAAATCGCCTTATTACTTTTAAACATTCAATAACGCGATATGCTAATTTTATGTCTCTAATTATAGTTATTTTGGAAGGTTAATTAATTGGATTTATTTAAATAGGATAATGTTAGGGTTTTTACAATAATTAGAGTCTTGTGGGGAAATATTTTGTTAGCTTTCGACTGTGGGTAATGATAGGGTTAGTTAGGAATTTAAAGTGTTTATGTTATATTAATATGTTTTGTTTGTCTTATGTCTTGCCCAGTTATGTAATTAACCTAATTAAAGATGCATTTGTGCACTAGTAAGTGGTTTCTAGTCACTTTCAAGTAGTGTTAGGTATCCCGAACCAACGCAACATTGATATCTTCAATGAAATAATAATTAGATGTCATGAAACTTATATATATATATATATATATATATATATATATATATATATATATATATATATATATATATATATATAT
>NNCF01126653.1:575771-652948 GCA_002313205.1 Laupala kohalensis | reverse complement strand
TGAATTTAGTGTTATTTCAATTCTTATGATTTTTAAACACTATACTCAGGATAATTTACAGTTCGATAATAATTTGTACATGTAAAATAATTTCTTTGTGTTAAATTACAAACATATTTTCATTCTATAAGTATTATAACTTTTTATCTTATCTAGGAATTTTTGCTGAAATTTTGGATCCGCTTCTGCCTTAGGACCCTTGTTCGGAATTGATGGGATGGTCCCTTGCTTGCTTCCGGAGAGTAAATTAGTTTATTGTCCTCCACGTGGTCATACGCAGTTTGTACTGTTTTTTGACAATAAATTTATTAAAATTTATTATAAAGTGAATTGGTTTTAACATGTATAGTCACATATAGATTTTAACATGATGAATTCGTAGATTAAACGCGCTTGAGCTCATTCCGTATTCATTATCCTGATACCTAAACGTATTTATCTTCCTTAGACCATAATGTGAGATTGGAACTTCTAATACGTTTTTGAAGTTATTGCCATGTTTTTTAAAACTTTTATTATCCAAACAAAATCAATGACTATAGATTTCTCTAGTAATATTTTACGTGAAGAGTTTAATGAAAAGGACTTTCTTTCAATAAAATAGCAAAACTTGAGAAGCGGATGTTGCGTTTCCTTACAAGAAAGCTTTACTTCCACATTTGCGAGCTTCTTTCAATTAACGATGTTGAAGCTGTTGTTTCTCACCTACGTTTTAGTTTCTCGCGTTTTCTCACCTGTTTCTGAAGACGATGAAGTGCCGTGCCGCGTTCTCGAGCCACATGCGCAAGATCCTTCCACTCTTTGAGGAATTGCACAGCCTCCACAGCGAATCTCCCGATCTGGCAGTCGCGTTCGCTGAGGTCATCCATCAATTCGTCAACGCGAGCCATAATGGCGCCGCGATCGAATTCTAACTCCTGTGGTATGGTGCGCATTTGATTAAAATCGTGGATAATAGAGATAGTTTATTTTCAAGTATATCTCATGTAATAGACATTATTGGAAGTCAGGTTCCATAACTTATGTATTGAGAGAACGGGTTTGGATATGTGATCCAAATTTAGAGGAAGGAAAGGATATTTCCAAACTTGTGGATCGCAACGATATTTCAACGGCAAGCCCTAAAACCCCAATAAAAAAATACACAACATCCAGCCGTTGGATGTGACATCCTAATCTTTTAGTATTCGATGTGAAAGATTGTGTTGCCATATCCAAAATTATGAAAAATCTCTTCCTCCCACTTTATTTAGTTCTCACATCCAAATCTAGAGAACTTACATCCATAGTTATCTCAAAGTCAAAATTTGTCTGTATTAAGGAAATTTTATATTTGTAAGAGACGTAGTGAAATCAGATCTTTTATGAAACCTTTGTTCCACTGATTATGACTGACATTTATAGTAATTATTACTCCCGCAGCGATATTGTTTTGTCAGCCATTACCTTGAAGGCGTCTCGCATGCCACTCAACACGCACGCGTTCATTTCTAGCGCCGTGTCGCGTTCCTGCAACTGGTGCTCCAGACTGTTCAGTCGGTTGCGCGCCTCCGTGGTTTCCTCTGTCAGTTTTTCCCATTCCACTTCGCGCGCATCCTTCTCCGCCTGCAGCGCCATCAGCTGCTCGTGCGTCGCCTGCAGATGCGTCTGGACCATCTCCACCCGTGCCACCAGTTCCCGAGTCCCTTTCGCTTCCCCTGTCTTCTGACCAGAGGCTACATTTCAGTTTTTTTTTTGAGGGAGGGGTGGAGGAATTTTTGAAGAGAAATGTCTTTTCCCGCATTAACGTAAATTTTCTGTATCTTAACGGAAACAACACTACAGCAATGGTCAAAGATCGGTATTTTAAAATACTTCTAAAATGGTAAAAAAACACGAAACTATTACTATTATTATTATTATTATTATTATTATTATTATATGATATTGTGATTGTCGTATATGAAATGATTATGGTACATAAATAACAGCAATAAAATCATAACTATTTCTGAAAAATTTATGGAAATATTATGCCACTTCTCACGTGCATGCGAAAGTACTCACCCAGCTATTTTTCGGGGGAGGTTTCCAGAGTACTGTTATGATGAAATCCAATTTCTCGAATGTTCAAATTTTGTGAGAACGTGCATGCGACTCTTTCACAGAGATGGTAAGTATATTTGAGGATACCACACAGGTGGTTTTGAATTCATGCAAGTAACAAGTAGTCTCTCGCTTTAAGCAATGACGGACGATAGAATACGTAAAACATGATCTGACCCTCCATCGGTGGGATTGTTCCATTACAAAGCGCCTTACGATGTCTTAGACATTATAATTATTATGACTATGACTTAGCTCTGAGTAGCAACAATGATGAGACCAATCAAGATGATACATCGACAAAAAAAAGGATGAAGTAAACTTAACTTCAAATAAAAGCAATGGTCAGAACCGAAAATTTTATTAGTGGTGCCAAATCGACAATTTTGTAGTCATCACCAGAAGCCTTCAATAAAAAAACGAATATAATATTGGAATAATAATAATAATAATAATAATAATATAAAATTTTACTTTATGTTATTTGTTGTATTTCTTGTATTAAGGAAGTGAAGATGGTCTACTTAACTTGAATTGCAGAGTAATTATCGCACACATTTTAGAGAAGTAATACACGCAACATAAAAATATGCTTCATAACTTGAGTAAATTACATTTAAGGCATCAGAATGTTGCCTGTGTGATTTTGTGATAATTGACAACTAAGATAAAAATAATAACCATATTAAAACACTTGCAAACAGAAACCAAACTATACTCACACATGCAGAATCCAGGACAATTAAAGGCTGGAAAGCGTTGACCAGTTATTACACGAAATAAGTCAACAAAACATAAACAAAACAAAGACCACACACTTAGCGCGTTACGCGGAGAGTAAATAAAATTGAACCACTCCAAAGTCAAATTAGTCAAAATAGGACTATCAAAATTTAAAATTTACAAATACAAATTTTACAAATACTCAACAATCCTTTATAATTCTGTATAATGGAATTAGGGAATATATGAACCATAAGAACTTAGTAATAGTCAAGGTCGGTAGTCCTAAATTCAAATTACGGGATCTGCAGAAATAGTTTATTTTGTAGTTATTACGGGAAGTTTATTGTACATTTTTATCAGTTTCGAGCAAGAGCGTTTTCATCATATTATCCAACAACATGAAATGTCCGATAATCTGATTAAACAGCTCTGACTCAAAATTAATAAAAGTGGAATGATCTACGATTGTGATACATCAAAATACTATACACAAAACTAGACACGTCAAATTAGAACACAGAACAAACAATTGTGCTGGAAGTGCCCCAGAATGTAACCTAGTTGCAACCTAGGATACGAAATGTTGACCTTACTGTGGACGAAGAGATGGACATTTCCGCCAGTCGGAGCGCTTCCCGTAGGTTGCGCGCTTCCTCAGCGATCGTGTGAGCGTCGTCGCGCGCGAACGCCAACTCTCCGCGCAGCGCCGCCGCCTCCTCCGCCAGCGCCTCGCGCTCCTCTGCCAACTGCTGGGTTGCCTCGGCACTCGCCTCGGCTGCTGACTGCGCCCAAGAGGAGAAAAACTGCCTCTCCTAATATGCTCTCTCTTGACGATACTTTTCAATTGTTGAGAGCTAAGTCAGAGGATGTACAGAGGAGTGATTCGTAAAAAAATATTGACCGGGCACTCTCCCATTTTGTTCGATTATCACTTTTTTATAGTTGTATTTGTAAATGGGAAATGCAGCGTGCTATTGAAATTATCTACATGGAGCGATAGGAGGTAGGAGTGAGTGGTAGACCATTGTTAGTATGTGGGCCGGGTAGCTGGGTTTACCAACCACTTGGCCCACATGCAGGGGTTAGTAAGAGTTGTTAGTAATAGTTAGAGTTATTGATAATAGGAGGAGGTTGATAGTGGAAGGAGGGTTCGCTTCATATAGTCACAGCTATATGAACTGGGACATCAATGTGAAATCTACAATTTTTTTCTGATCCCACCGGGAATGGAACCTGACATGACTTGGTGATGAGTTAGAACGCTACCACCTTAGCCACAAAATATCACGTCCATAAATATGATTTCCATAAAAATATCATATTTAAAAAATATATTTTGGGGGTTGCAAAATTTGGAAGGGGAAATTTCCAATTTTATTTTATGTCTTGAAATAAGACTTCTATAAACTTTCAGAATTTAGAAATATACTACCAAGCTCTCAAATTTTGCAATATTTAAATTTTTTAAATTTATTTTGGTGAATTTTGGAAAAGTATAAAAGAAAATGTAGTAAAATTTTTTAAAAGCAAAACAATCGATCGAGATGTAACATCATGACGATATCTAGTGAAAGAGTAATGTGAGGTGTCATTTTGTAGAACGTGTTTATTATCAATTGCGAATACCTGTCATAATGTAGGTCTCTCGAATGTGCGGATTCTGAAATTACACTCATTCTTTTTTCTTAACAGAGTCTAAGAAACGACTACATTGTTTTGTGTAAAATTTAACACTTTAATCTGGAATATACAAGCTGTGGGAGAGTCCAGTCCAAAGATGCGAAATATAGAGCCCAGTTTGTACCCAGGAGTGCAGACAAGAAATATTTAGTTTTATAACCTTTTCAAAGCTTTTATTTTTTTAATTTCATTTTTTTGTTACGTCTCCGTTGTGTTATTTTATTTCTATTCCACGAACACTTAAAATAAACTTAAAAGTATTTTTTTATCAGTACATAATGTGCATAGAAATTTTTCCGAGGCGACATAACACCTATCTTAAGACACGGTACTATTAGTGGCATATCGTTGTTTATTCTTTGGAATATGAAATTAACTACGAAATCAGTTAAGTCATTATAAAATCACGACATACATAAATAATTATGAAGTTCATTCAAATATGGAAACTCCTCACCTTGGCGACCTCCATCTCATGTAACACTTCGTCTACCTTCTGGCGAAGTCGCACTGTTTCGCTAGCCAGGCGCTCGATCTCTCTTTCCCCTCGCTCGATCTGCAATAGAAAACCGTCGGATAGTGAGCCCAGCAGCAAGATTATCCCGCTAACTTCTTAACAGCGTAAAACATTGCGAATATGACGCAAAAAGTATCTCAAATTACTTTTTGGGATTTCTAAAGTCGAACCTTTAAATAATTTCTTCAAAATGTATTCGTTAACAGATTATATTTTGACTCGTTTGCACAGTTAAAGTTTGCACATTTTTGCAACGCGATGCATTGCGTTGCGTTGTTTCTTTCATGTAATGGGTATATAGTTGAGCACGATCAATCACATAATAGTGTTAGAAACTATAACCCAAGGTTCTATATGTAAAAAGATGTATATTAAAATTAAATTAAAAAAGAACATCGTTACTATCCAACGAGCATTCCTGCACACGCGGCGACCACGGCGTGCTCTGCTTGCTCACTTTAACATTCCTGGTTTGAGCTTACGCAGGAGCCAGAAAATCACAGAAACCATCGGAAGAAGTAACCCATTTCGAAATAAATACAATAATACTGTTAATATGGGACTAGCACCCCAAGTTAGCCAAATCACTGAGAAATGTAATTGTTTTCTTTATTTTTACTGTAATTGTTCTATAACACAACATTATGAATTACAATCAAAAAGTCAAAAATAATTTATGTAAAATATTTTTAGGCACAATGCACACGGATGAAAAGCATTTCATAAAACCAGTCTCATTTAAAGGCGTTGGTACGTGCACACAGAATTTCATGCAATGCCCAAAAATTGTTTCATGGAATCTTGTTTCATGCGACGCGACCACACAATAGGATAAGGCGAGCTCAAATAAAACTGGAAATGAAGTTCGGAAACTAGAATTCAGCTCAAATTAAGCTAGAGGAAACGGTGGAGAATTATTCGTGACAGTACTAATACAGATTAGGCGGGAAATTTTTCAGAGACAAAATCAGCTATCGCCAACGGGTGGTTCGCGGACTACGGATGGTCCTCTCTGTATTTCGCAGAAAAATCATTCACTTCGACTTAAAATAGAGAAGTATTGTCGAAGATGAGGGGTTTCAAGAAACATCATTCATCGCTGTATACTGCGCCGTATTACGATATCTCTTATATGCGTCATGCTGCTAATAAGTTGAGCAAATAGTGGTGACGAGCTAAAAATGCTCACTCATTTAAAACTTATGATTGATATCAATATTGTGATGACACGCCGACCAATCTTTCTCTGCTTATTTCTTAGTTTTATCCTGTTCTTGAGTGTTTACTCAGTATAATAATCTTAACATTTCATCACAAAGAAATTACTTTCTTGTACTCAAATAAAGTCCAACCAAACGTTCAAGGAAAAAAAGAATTGACCATTCGCGGATCTCCCAGTGCAGTAACATAATTCTACTAATAAATCGACAAAGTGAAAGTGGTATTCATCAATCACTGCTCAGTGAAGTAAAGTGGATCCATGTCAACGACATAAAATCCCACTTATTGGCAATAAATACCAAAATATATGACGTTGTTTAACATTATCGTGAGGTTCAGATGTGAATCGCTGACCTTCTACTTGGGGACTTAAAATCAAACACCGAACAAAAACATTTTCCTTCATTATAAAGGTATTACAAGTGTATGTAGAATTGTGACTAAAATATCTAAAATCGGTATTAAACAGAGTAATATGTACTTATTGTGATTTTAATTTGAAAGACAAACCTCACATTAAAATAAATTGAAATAATTACAATTCTAGATGGTGTAATATATTGCCTCTTATGGAGGAAACAATTGTTTTCATAATTAAATCAACTTTTAAATCACGAAAATGATGCAAGTTTACTTTGACCGCCACATATTTACATACTCTTGTGCATTCAAAATTGTTATATTGTTAATACTATTCACTGATAGATAGAAATTAAATTATGTTTTTTATTCATTATAATTCATAATATTGTGTTATAGAACAATTACAATACAAATAAAGAAAACAATTACATTTCTCAATTATTTGACTAATTGGTGCGCTAGTCTATTAATAGAATCATTTTATTTATTTCGAAATAGGTTACTTCTCTCAATGGTTTCTGTGTTTTTCTGGCTCATGTGTAACCTTAAACCAGGGATGTTAAAGGGAGGAAGTAAGGGCAGCAGAACACACCATGGTCGCCGCCTATGCAGCCGCAGTGCAGCTAAGGACGGTCGTAGGCTGCCATGGTGGACGGAAGAGGCCGTACTGGAAATTTCAGAGCGAGTGGACCTTTAACTTACTATGTGATATACGTGGAAGTAGTGCAGCATGCTTACTTTTCATAAACATTTGCTAACGAAGAAGAATGGTAGTATCACAAGGTTTTGCTAAAAAAATCCTTAAAATAACTAAATTTTTATATTATTAAAACCCTAATACATTGCTTTGTCTTCCGAAATTTTCTGCAGTACAAACTCATTAGTATTATTGTTCAGAAGACTGTGGAACGCGTGGTCGAAGAGACCAGGAAAGTAATTTGTGAACCCCTTCCTGCTATCCCAAAACAGAAACCGATACTCCAATTTAGATCTCGGGGCACACGGGAAAACGCTGGCGTGCTCTTTCTCTTGACACCACTGGCTTAAACCATCCACGGACTGTGTGCGATCCTTCTTGTCGATTTCCTTCACAACGCACGCTAAGACAAGTGGATATCAAAATGTTAGAAATAACTGCTCTGAAAACATGTCTTATTCTCACTTCATTAATTATCTGCAAAATAATTGGGACCAGAAGTGCTCAGAAGAGAGAGAGAGAGAGGTGATCTGGTCAAATTAGGGGACGTATTGTAACGCATATACAGAAAAACTCCAATCAGCCAGATCAATAGGTGATAAGAATTGTTACATTTTTGAGCTAATGTTAAACACCATAGACATATTATATTATTGTTTCCTGAACTGTACATTGTGAGTTAGTTTTTATTTTATCCTCAATAATATGACATTTCTTCATCATTTGGCCTTAATATAATCATTTTTGGAAGAAATTCAATTATCCGGAGATTTATTATCCGGTCCCAGTTGATCTGGATAATACACTAGTCTACATCTTCTTTTCCGAGAACATGTAGGTTACTCCCCTCTTCGTGAAGGTAACTAAAAGCGAGATGAACAAGAAACCTTAATAAATGCGAGTAGCCATCTTGCCTCAGTTCTCAGTCGATCTCTTTCCTTCTTCTCGTTGTGCAGCTGCGCCTGCAGACTCTCGGCTTCGTGATGCGCCTTGACCAACTCCTTCTGCAGACATGACATCTCAGCACTAGCACTCTGCACAGCCAGAGAGTGCGTTCCGATCTCCGCTTCCAAGTTGCTAAGACGACTCTCGCGCTCTGCCAGCGTCGTCTTCAGATCACACGTCTCCTAAAAGACAGCAAGAATGTGAACATCTCGTGTCGGATCCGACTCTAGTAAAAATGTCTATGTTGCCGTCAAACGGCCATTAATTTCACGTGGTTATTAATGGACGGACCATTGCTGACCATATCATATGGCCGTTTGGAGATAACAGATTGTCACACCAATAGCCATTTTTACTAGAGGAAGAATGATTTCTGAGATTGGCTCACGATTCAGTGAATGTAATGCTCTAATCTGAACGCAATGTACGTGTATATTTTTGTCATGGAAACAGAAATTGGCAGAAGACCCGTGCCAAGTGGCGGACATCTGAAGACGGTGGTTCAAACCCCAGTTGATTCAAGTGAAATTCGTCATGATACGCAAACCTTTTTTGCCATAGAGTTTTCACCGAGTACTCACGTTTCCCCAGCCGTTCATTACACCCCTTAGCATCCACTCCGGATTTTGAAAATACCGAGACATAACGTGCGTGCGTTACGGAAACTTCTGTGAGACACTCCCATTTTGAAGTTTCTCTGAGGCTTGAAGCCGCACGGGAAATAAGAGAAATGAACAATGTCTTATGTTTAAACGAAACTAATTCTTATGTTTAAACTTTCATTTCTCGCCCTCGTAAATCTACGGGTTGGATTGAAGACTAACAAAATAAAAAGCAGTGTCTCCTCTACTTTGCTTTTGATCTCTGTATGAATATTGAAATAAAGATTTTGCAAGTAGGACCTTAATAAAACACTTACATAATCACCAACGTTTCAGTTATATTTATATCATACATCGAACAAATAAATGGATTTCATAAAACAACCTCTAGAATTAAAGAATTGCTACCATTCAACTTAATATAACTCCCGAATTTTACCAATATTACCAAAAAATTTACCAATTTTATAAAATATTCTCATATAATAACTCATATAAGTTCCTAATGTCCTATTAAAAAAATAATTTTAGTTTCTGAATTTCACCACCCTACGAAACGGTTGCGACCAAACATCAACATCCGTCGTGTTTTTTCATTTATTTGACAGGTCATAAATATCTTTTTTACAAATAGTCTGGTTCTATCTTATAGGGAAATACTTTCTAATTGGAATACCCTTCTCTAAGTCAATAACTTACATAATTAGTAGTTTTAATTATTATAAAACTTTTAAAATGTATTACATTAATCTAATTAAAACATTACTTTCTATTAAATTGACTTTATTTTTCAATTATTGAATTTGAGAAGGGTTGTCAACCATTATTATACAAATCTAAATTTTAAGAGGATATACACTTTTGCGACAGACATAAACAAAGCTACTATTTTGGGAGATGGTCGTTCAGTGGAGGTTTGTGAGATGACTAAGCACTTACTCGAAATCGCTGCGATCGTTATGACAATTACAATTCATATTAAAATCTTTTTTAATTTTTTTCTTTTATTTTTTAAATGTTCTTTACTTTGTAAGTCGACAAGTTCTTGACTAAATCAATGAACTTTTTTTAAACATTGAAAAAGCTGTCGGAGACACGTCAAGCACAAGATAAGTCATCCTGCGCAAAATTATGTAAAACAAATTAAATGGTGCGAACATATGAAATATATATTAACAAAAGTAATGGCTAGATTCGTCTTAAAGAGAAATGCAAAAAGTGTCAGTCAGACACTTCTTACATTTTTTACTTTACATTTTCCCCCTGGGGACTTACATCTAGTAAGTACGTGTTTGGCAAACACGGGGTCCAGAGCTGAGTCTGGTATTACTTCCACTTACTTGTGCAAGGCTCCTTCCTTTCTCTTTCCTAACATTCTTTGGTCACCTCTTGTTCTTTTCGATCCCGACGCTAGTAGGTTGCGAGGGCTAGGGTATCTTTCATTTTCCTAGTTGTAATGTTGTGGATTTGTATGTTTTGATATATTGTAATTCAGGAGGGTTTTTAGAGAGTATGGTTGAGGCATTCAGCGAGTCCCACACGCGGGGAGAATTCTCTCCTTAGTGCTCCATGTTGGCTCTCCTTAGTGCGTAACTGCATTTTCCCTACCTGAACAGAATTTTAGGGCTCTAATGACCTCGATGTCGACGAGCCGTAAAGCCCCACAAAAATACATTGTTTTTTGTAAGTAGAGGGAATTTCCCATTAAATACTGAGTGAGATGAGGTAGCATAGTAAATGGAGACACGGGAGGGGTAACGCGCATGTCTTCCTTCTCACTCTAGTCCACCGTGCAGTCCCCGGTGCACGATCCGAGCGGTGCGCCGCGCCGTCCATGCCAATGGGACAATCAACTTTAAGTGATCCAGAAAAAAAAGTGTCGCTGCTCCCCACCCGCCAAAAAAATACATTTTTTGTGCATTGTTTCTAATATTATTGGAGAGTTCACAAACATAATTCAAAAAAATTTACCATGTCTGGTTTTGTACTTGCGCAAACAGTTTTTGGTCATTGTAGGTGTATACATAAACTTTAATATCTCAAGATTGCTTTCGTCTAGCGTCTTAAAATAACTGACATTGTTTTCAGCACATACTACGCTACAGTTTCAACACATATTAAGTTTCTATAGCTATCTGTGTCTAATTGATTTCGCATCTTGAATTAGATATTTGAAAATGAATAAATTTGAGTTTCCAAAATATATTTTCTAAAGGAAGGGATAAAGTCTCAGACTTAAACGTTTTTGTTCTTACATACGCGTATGCATAGATAAAGTGTATAAAATGTCAGCCTTGAGACATGTCTCCTTTTCAGGTTATGACCTTTCAAAAATCCAAGTTTTTTAAATTTTCCCTTATTTGAAGGCTTATAACTCTGTTGGGGGACCTAATAAAATATGATATATACAGGATTTAATTATCTCTGTGGATGTAAACTACTTAAAAAATTAAAACTTTGAGATTCAATTGGAAAAAAAATTATTTTCTAAACTTTGTTAAAACTTTTTCCTTAGGTATTCATCTATAGTCAACTTTAAAACCCCAGAAACCCAACAATATGCTCTTACAAAATATACATAATAATTTAGCAACTAAGTAATAAGTATAATAAATAAAATTGTTCTAAAAAGTTTATAATTTTATTGACAAATTACAGGTGTGCAATTGCTGTACTCACCCTGTATGCAACAGTAGAGATATTTCGGCAGAAAATACATTTGAAATACAAATCGTGAAATACTTTTTTTCCGAAGTTACAGTTCTTATTTTTATGCTAAATAACACCAACATTAGCCACATATGTTCCAGGAAATGTGTCAGCAGTATCTGTCAGTAGATCCTTGTCAACAGAACCCGATAAGTGAATAATAAATGAATATAGTTATTTAAAAAATTGTAATCGTACTATTACACCGGAATTTTTCTGAGGGGGTGCGGCGACATGCCCTAGATCACTTAGTATGGATTGACCCCAATGAATTAGACCTTTTCGTGACCCGTATGAAATGTCTCTTATTTTGTGATTCTAACTATTCGGCATCATGTATACGACTATTTATTTATAATATTCATAGTTAATCCCAATAATTAATCAATGATAACTTAATAATTCGGTGTTCCTCTTTGAACTTAATTTTTTAATAATATTTGAAACCCAAATTTACACGGAACAATTTTCAGAATCTGAGAGGTGTATTACAACATATTATTCGATACATTTTAAAAATATATAAATTAATTCTAAATCAACTTTCGACCTTTATTGAAGTTAAATTTTCTTTTCCTTTTTTCCTACCGCCGTTTTGCCTTGAAATTGTTTTGACACTTCGAAAAAATTGGCAATGAAATTTTCATAACTTGCCCTTGAGAACCCTGTTTTAGCCTTAACAGCTTCTAATTCTACACGGATTTTTTTCATCTTTCTTTTCCAAAACTAAATTTTCTTCTCTCAAGACATTTAAATCTTCAGAGTTAATTCCACTGTTATCATAGGAAGTAAAAATATTGTTTAACTGACAAGATAAATAGTTTTGCTCGATATAGCTCTTTATCAATTCCATCGTGTTCATTACTTTTCAATTTTTTCTTGATCCAGATGAAGATCAAATTTGACACAATTTCTCTCTCTAGTAAAAATGGCCATTGAGTGACCATCTGTTAACGCCAAACGGCCATTCATTTCATGTGGCCATCAATGACCGTTTGGCGATAACAGATGGGCATCCATATGGTCATTTATACTAGAGCTCTCTCTATCATGTAAATCTCTCTCTATCTATGTAAACACGCCAACGCTCAAAACGTTTTGTGGGGGAAAAGTAACAGCTTTATTTCTTTTTTTCTCTCAAAAGCTCCAATTTAAAATCTCTTGCAAAATCATATTCTTCAAAATGTTCCGAACATACACGTGCATATTCAATACCAAATTTATCAGCACGTTTAAATCCGTGCACTCAAGTGTTTTTTTGTAGTTTGTTATCCTTTGAAAATGTGATGTCTTCACCTGTTCAATTTTTTTCGTTATTGGGACATCCGTCGACTGCGCAACACATTTTAAAACAGGCGAAAAAACAGAATATATCACTGTACACAACAATACTTAACACTTTGAACACAACTTTACTTAGTACGAAGATATTCTGAAATGATACAGAAAGCGTATGTATAGAAACTGAAATTCCATGAAACATAACCATGCGAATCAGCCGACAATAAGCAGATTCAGTTGCACTAGTGACGTTATCGCTGCCACTATCTACTTCACACCTCCTTCGTGATACCTTTCGTGTTGTTCTTGTAACCGTGTGAGGAAGGTGCACTTAGCAAATGTAGTTACATCTTTGATAATCTCAGCCCGTAGCTCCTTTATCGTCAGAGATATTTGGGGCTTTCTAGGCCTCATACGTCACGTATCATAACCAATTTATTATTGACTACATTAATTGTTTCATTCTTCCTTAGCCTGTACAATCTTAATATTTCTTATGTTACCTTAATCTCCTTTGTTCCTTCCATACAGTCTTTTCATTTTATATATCTACTTTCCGTGCTTATCATGACCAAATTAAATTCTCATTTCTTCCGTCTTCATTTTGATTGTCTAATTTGTCCTCACCCGTCCATACAGCAGGAATTTCTAGAATATACTGTCTCTAGTTTTCTGTCCTAATCCACACTTACTGTCTTCATCAGCAGTCAAATTTGTAAAATTTGTAAATTTTAAGAAACATCAATACTACCACAATACTTTACCTTCTTGTGTTTGCGCATGGCGTGTTCGAAGTTCTCGCGTGCAGTCTCCATGTGTGCGGCCATCGTCTTGGCCTCGGAGCACTCCGACCACGTCTCGTCTCGCTGGTCCCTGTAGCGCGCGGCCAGGTCCAAGAGCGAACGGATCTTCAGGTCTCGCTCCCGAATCATTTCTTGGGCCTTCACTAGGCTCTTCTCTAACTCTTCGACGTCGTTGTTAAGACCCTAACACATATGCAACTAACTATAGTTTGTGTTCGATCTAGCACATCAAAAACCTTTCATCCCTTCGCGACAGTTGAGGAGTGCCTCAGTAGGCAGCACTTGCCCTCACACTCTTCGCACCCTACACTCACGATATCCCAAGCGTACCAGTGGTCCACGAGTTCATTTATGCCGACAATATTGCTCATAGTTTCCAGGAAAAAGTTAAAGTCGTCTTGTAATTCTTCACACTATTGATGTAGTACTTTCAAAATAAACTGATAACAATTTCCAAACTATTTTCCTGCATATTTGTATTGTGTCTAATTATTCGTATATGTTTAGTTTTAGTTTTGTTGTCACGGTTGAGTACATTAATCCTGGCCCGGGTTTTTCTCCGGTTTTCCTTCGGATAGAGGCGGATTTTTTTAAGACTCGCTGGGCTCTTGGCTAGGGGCGGCATCTATTGAAATAATAAATCTCGAATTTAGTGTTATTTAATAGTTACGATTCATAAACATTACTTTGCGAATAATCTATAATTTGATAATAATACGTAATTACTTTCTTGTGTTTTATGAAATACAAATTTGTTGGTATTAAGTTAATATTATAACACGTACCGAACTATTTTTATTGTTAGGAGTATGTTGAAATGTTAAATCTACCTCCGTTTAGGTTGATTGAAATTGTTGGGATGGTCCCTTGCTTGCTCCCGGAGAGTAAATTAGTTTATTGTTCTCCACGTGGTACTTCAACTTATTTCATAGGTGGTGTTGAAATTTCGTTCTTGATCCCGTTGTAATTTGTAGTTCCTTAAAAATAACTTCCTCTTAATGTGTTTTATTTACGATTATATTACTTTAAAATTATGTTTTCAATTGTATTGAAATAAATTAATCGAAAATAATAATTTAGTAATATTTCTTTTTCGTTGATAATTTTTTCAGAATATGTCAAGTGAATGAGATGAAGGGTACCAACCAGTGTTCCACCGCAACCTCTCACTCCAAACGATATCTCTTTCTCTTACCTTGGTTCGCTCGTCACCGTGCTCTATCTGTTTCGTGAGAAGCTCGCGCTCTGTTTGCAGCGACGCCGCGCGCTCCGCCAAAGCAATCTCGCGCGCTCGCAACTGCCCGAGCATATTGTCCCACTCCCGCCGGCACTGATGAACTTCCTCGCCGTAAAGCGCCACCTAAACATCGAGTACGTTTTTCTTAAGTATTGTGATGATATATTTGGGGAAAGGAAAGAAATAATAATTATTAACAAAATTTATGGGAAATGTGACAAGCTTAAAGAAGGGTTAACTACAATAGTTAAAGAGATTGGTCAAACATTTTGCATAGAAACAACATGAGAGACTGGGGGGCGGGGAATTTGGTAGTGGTTTTACCAAATAAAGAGGAAGAAGAAAAAATACAGGCAGCAGTAGAAAAGACAGGGGGAATAGATCATAGTGAAGTTGGGAAAAGGCATCGACGATTGTGTGTTTTTGGAGTAGTGCATACCTTAACACAGATAGAGTTCATACAAGAAATAATGTAGAAAAATGTGGGTGAAGAACAAACAACGGGAAAAACAGACAATACGTGTTTTGTATAAAGAAAAAACAGATTCCGTGTACTGGATTTTAGAAATGGATGGAACAATATTTGATCAGTTATTACAAAAGGGTCGCTTATATGTTTGAAGAGGATTTTAATATCTTACAACGTCGAAGTGAGTCGGTCCACGTCCTGACAATGGGATACAGAGAAGGCTCTCAAATATTTCCTTTCCTTTGTTCTATATTCTTAGTTTTTCACTTTTATTGCTTTTATCTTCATTACTGTCCTTCTCTGTGTGCTGAACGCTCACCCGTGTTTGCCGTGCATGGCAACCCATGTCGGAGGGAATGGGTGACCTAGTGAGTTGAGGAACTGCTGCGCGCATTCCTAGATGCGCACCAATACGCTCGCTTTGGCCTCGGCCTCTTCTAGACGGGCGATCGGGGGCTAACTCACACATATCTGATCTCAACAGTTTATTTGTAAGGTTAGCGATAAGACCTCAAAGCCTCGCTTCCTTTTAATGCAGTGTTTGTAAGAAGGCAAAACTAAGTCCTTAAGTGCCTGTCGCCTTGCCAAGGCGATCGATGAAGCAATTGGCAAGCTACTGTCTCTCTTGCACCAGCGGAATGGCGATATTCTGTTGGTAACCCGTACAGACAAACAGATAGAGACCATTTTGGCATTAACAGAAGTTTTAAGCCTTAAAATAAAGACTTCTACCCACCCCAGCATGAACATGTGCAAAGGAGTCGTCAACCATGACGACTTTGCATATAAGTCTGATGAAGACCTCGAGGTCTTCTTTGAACCCGAAGACGTGGTAAATGTCCATAGGATCAAGAGGGAGGTTCAGGGAAAGTTAGTCTCCACTTCCACACTAATCCTCACATTCGATCGTCCCTTACTTCCAGAGATTATCCCTTGTAGTTTCATTACCTTGCGTGTTCGTCAGTATGTGCAGAACCCTCTGCAGTGTTTTAAGTGCCACAAATTCGGTCATTCTTTCGACCGATGCAAGTCGTCCTGCGATGTTTGCGTGACTTGCGGTCAGCCTGCACACGAGTCGTCACCTTGCTCGTTGCCCCCGTGGTGTGAATTGTAAGGAGAGTAACTCCTCCCATTCAAACGCATGAGCGAAGTATCTAATGAAGAAAGAGATCCAAAGGATTCGAGTTGCGGATAAAGTCTCTTTCCCTGAGGCTAGGCGTCGATAACTGATAAAACATCTCGTCAGCATGTTTAAAACGTTTGCTTCAGCGACGAACTCTTCGAAACACTCCTTTGGGTTTCAGGTGTATTTTGAAGTAGTGCACAAAACAGCAAAGTGCGACTCTGGAATCAAGACATGTTTAGACGATCCTTCTGGTTTCAAATAATAACTTCTGGAGTGTAAAATAATTATACCAACCAAGTTCAAAATTAATAAATCAACATTAACATCCGTCTCGACCTCTACATCCACATATGTTTCAACATCTACGGCCACAACCTCCAAGCAACCGAAGTCTGCCGATCCACGATTCCCCCGACGTCCATCTCGGGGTCGTTCTCGGCAGAGAACTTCTAACACTAAGATGTCCCGTAAACCTGAACCTTTAAAGTCGGATTCCAATGTTGTTGGCTCACCTTCCTGTAGTCGCCGACGCTCAAGGAGCAAAAATAGTGGACTTGTTATGTCCGCGAGTGATCACTCCCGCAGTGATCACGGCGACTCTCCCGGGGAGGGGACCACAGCTAGATCTGACTTTATAGTCGTCATCAAAATAAAGTCAAAACATCGCAGAAAGAGCAGATAAACTCCAGACCATGGCACTTCTTTCCTGGAATCTGAATGGCATTCATGTCTGTTCAGATGACCTAAAACTCTTTCTGTCTCGTCTTTTTCCTCTAACAGTATGCCTTCAGGAAACATCTCTTACCAAAACACTACTTTCTCTCTAGTGGTTATACCTGTTAAAGGGTTGACTTAATAGACGGCCTACAGGCACACGGCGAAGTCGCTGTGCTCGTAGACTCTTCAGTCTATGCCAAAGAAGTCTCTATATCAAGTGTCTTTCAGACGTATGTATGAGGAAGAGCCTACCATCCCTTACATTTAGGGTTTGTAATATTTATATCCCCCTGGGCAGTCATTCGCGAAGAAAGATCTTGCCGGTATGATGGAACAGTTGCCTTCTCCATTTATTATCGTCGGGGATTTCAATACCCATAATTCGATGTGGGGTTCTTCACACAACTGCCCAGAGGGTGATATCATTGTAAAACTCTTAGATAGCCGAGATATAGTGCTCCTTAACACGGGCCAATCCACCCACTTCTGCACAGCTTCCCTATCTTTTTCGGTGCTGCATTTAGCCATCTGCAGTTCCTCTCTTTCCCCACTCTTAGAGTGGACAGTTCTTGACGATCTGTTTGGGAGTGACCAGTACCCGATTCTTTTGCATTTCAAAGTCTTTTGCCCCTCGGTTTGACGTCCCTCTCAGTGGATATTGAAAAAAGCAGACTGGAATGTGTTTAAACGCAACATCAATCTTTGCGATGAGCCTTTAGCCGATGTTGATGCTATGGCATCCCATTTCATCAACGCTGTTTTAAAAGCCGTTGATGTTGCCATTCCTAAATCATCATGTAATCCAAGACATTGCCCTGTTCCATGGTGGAATTCGGATTGCGCATAGGCGGTCAGCGCTAGATAGAAAGCTTTAGCGCGACTTTACAAGTAGCCTACTGTTGAAAATTTCTTTTGAGTTTAAAAGGTGCAGAGCCAGAGCCAGAGCAAAACGAACTCTTGGAGAAAGTAAGTCGTCGTATTGATGTTAATTCCTGCTATTTCTCAATTTCATTCTTATTTCTTGTTTCAATTCTTATGTATTTCAGTGATTTTAGTACTATTATGTCAACTATTCAATTTATAACATGTCCTAATTATGTATGTATTATTTTGTACGTTTAATATGTTTTCTTTATTCATCCTCAACTGACGAAAACGTCATTTGCAATTGTTGTGTCAA
Source organism: Laupala kohalensis (assembly GCA_002313205.1). Classification (NCBI taxonomy): domain Eukaryota; kingdom Metazoa; phylum Arthropoda; class Insecta; order Orthoptera; family Trigonidiidae; genus Laupala; species Laupala kohalensis. The sequence continues at coordinate 634,590 of NNCF01126653.1, read as the reverse complement.
TAAACCAACTGCTGTTTATTCTTAACATAATTTAATCTTTTATTTGTTTATTCAATTTAAGTAACGTAGGTCAAAGTTAAAATTAATCAATTGTTTTGTCAGGCGTTGTTCCTTGGGCTCGGAATCAGTTAAATATTAAGTTAAACGCCGTATTTATTTTACTATATATTTTAAATTATTGATTCGTCGTATTTTAGATTAGTTATTTATGCAGTTTGGAAAGTCATTGTTGATAAGCTTGAAATATTTTTAATAACACGTAAAAAAACTATCACTTTCAGAGCTATATCTTCCAAAAAGTGTACTAATGAATTTTTTACGAACCAAATTTGACATTACGTTACGCGGAATCAAACGAGAAAGAGTGGACTGTCCGCCAATACTTGTTACTGACAAGTGTGAAGATACTAAACTCGTTTCCGACAAGTACTTGCTACTGACAAGTTAGCGAAATCTTTGTAAAACGATTGTAACTAACTACTTGTTATTACAAGTATTGTTCGTCACAAGTTGTTACGAACAACACTTGTACTTTTGTGAAACGAGCCCCAGATCGTACCTTATTTTGCACATCGGTCTTTCCGTTAGTAAACTCAGTAGACCAAACCAATGCCTGATTCTGTGACGTGACATAAGGACGGTGCACATTTATAAGTTGGCGTATTTCGGCTGGAGTAATCCCGTGTATCGATGAATGTGCAATATCCTTAGTGAAGATTTCACTGCTTTAAAATCCTTTGAATTTGAAAATCTTTAGTGAAGATTTCACTGCTTTAAGTTCGAAATCTATATAAAAAATGTAGGAGGGTCTTCCAATAAGAACTACAACACATTTTGTTTTTCGGCCAATTTTGACTCAATAAATTGGAATCCTTCAACATTCCCGCGTCATCTCAAATATTTCCTTCAACTTTGAATTTGTTATTCCGAAAACCAGACCATCACAAATATTCACGGGCGTTGACAGAATGTCTACGGATATCTGGCTCTGGATAAAAGTACGGCGAGCCTTTGGGCGAAGTGTCTGTCGTCAACAGAACAAGGAGAAGGACATCTGTCTGATCTCCCACATGCAGGACAAACGCACACAACTGAGATGCCTGCAATGTTCGTCACAACGTGACTCACTCTTATTCGTGCGGACACTCTTATTCGAAGATGATCGACGAATAAAAATCCAACAACTCAGTGCTCATTGACATCTCTGTTGGTAGTGCTGACACAGCCGCCAGTTAGCGTATTCAAAGGGTTGCACCCACTGTTTTCCTCAAAGCCTAACTGAAGAGCATAAATAACGAGAAGATTTCACTTCGAGTCTGAAATAAAACGGCAATCCATGGAGTGGCACCTCACAACGTCTCCTGCGAAGGAATAGTTCAAAATTGTAGACACAGCTGGTAAAGTTATGCCTACAGTCTTCTGGGACTCTGAAGGGGTTATTCTGTTCGATGTCCTACTCCATGCTCAAACGATCAACTCCGAAGTCTATTGCGGGACTAGAGAAATTGAAGAAACAATTCCAGCGTGTTTATAGCCACAAAGATGGGAACGCAATTTTCCATCTCCGCGACAGCCCAAGGCCACACACAAGTTGGCGCACCCAAGAGGAGATTACAAAACTTCGGTGGACTGTTCTTCCCCATCCACCCTATAGCCCGGATCTCGCACCCTCTGACTTATATCTCTTTGACCCATTGAAGAATGGACTTCGTGGGAAGCACTACAGCAATGATGGGAAGGGAAGTTATTGATGCAACACGATGTGGTTCACACACAGGACCAGTAGGACCAATCAAGTGGTACCATGATTGCATACAGGCTCTCACATTAAGGTAGTATCGAACGGATATTACGTTGAAAAATAGGGTTTTATAGCCAAAGAATTAGGAAACAATATGGTGTATTCAAGTAGAGAAGACAACCATCCTTCTTGTAGAGAAAAGTGTTGCATTACTTACTGAACGCCCTTCAAACAAATAAACATTACTAATCTGTAATATAAGAAAGGAAACATTCAGTATTTTAATTTACTAAACATACTTAAATAAACTTGAAAATTATTGCTGCTAAATAAAAGTAAAAATTTAACAAAGTTGACGTTCTAAGTTTTAATCAATTTAAAAAATAATCAATTTGAAAAATAATCAATTGAAAAAAATGTTGAAAAAAGAAGTTATGGAAATATTGGAACCATTTTGTCCTGGAATCATCTAAAAATTCGTCACATGAATCTGAAATGACAAAACCCATGTAGTTTAGGAATAGGTAGGCACTTTTTATAATCTGCAATGTTTTGTGAACTCGGAGCAAAGTGTGTTGGAAGTCAATGTAGTATCTTACATTATGGGCTCTAATGACCTCGATGTTGACGAGCCCTAAAGCCCCAACAAAAAAAAAATAGTATCTTACATTAACTAGGCTTAAATTTACACATTAATTTATATGTTCTACTACAATTAACGTCCATTATATCTAATTAAATAAATAATGAAGTTCATAAGTCTCTCATTATTTATTTAATTAATTTACAAGTAAACCATCTTTATTCTAGTTTTCTATTCTACTAAACCATCTTAATATTTTTTCTATTCTATTTAACCGAGTCATGTGCAAATTGCTCCTAATATACTTGATCATAAAGAGCACTATACCTGACGTTCCTTGGACTGGAGTTCAGCAGCCAGTCTAACAAGTTCATTCTTCAATTCAGTGTTGAGCTTGTTGAGACGATATGTATCGTCACGGGCGTAGGCTCTTTCGGCTTCGTAGTCGCTGGCCTACACAGACCGTCAATGACAATTAATATCAATCACATATTTCTACAACTATTTCTTACATCAGAAGACTCGTTTACCCACAAGTAGCTACAAACTACGCCAAGGTTAAACATTCGTTTTTACAATTATCCATCTGCGTTATATCATCACCTCCTTGCAATCACGGTAAAATTACAATATCATATTTCAGATTTATTGTTTGATAATTTAATAAAGTGCCCTACCAGTTAGTGGGCAAGCCATCATGTTTACCAAAAACTTTCTAACAACACATTGGAATATTTTCAGTTACAGTTTTAGTTTTACAATTGTCCAAAAATTCAAAAAATATATTCTCATATTATTTGTAGTTTTACATTACTCATTTAATTTTTTTTATAAAATCTGTAGAAGTTCGTCAAGGTCAACGTTTAGCTGCTTGGTAGAGATGTCGGTGTCGCAACGATGTAGTCTATTGTAGTGATTTTCCACTAGCCAAAATGTATTAAGCCAGAACTAAATTGTAAAATGTATTATTCTACTTAATAGAATGTTGTATAAACCGTTCTTCAAACATGTTATCACCTCAAAAATCTTCTACATTAAGTTTAATTCATGACTCAAAAAACGCCCTTTATTTTTTACCATACAAAGTATTAAAAATTGAAGCTGTACAAATATAGTACATATTTCCAGGTGAGGACTTTCTTTTTTGTTTCGGTTGGTGGAACTAGCTATTATGATGTACTGCACATCATTTTCTATACATTAAGATAAACTTTCTATGGCTTCATCACGTGGCTGTATCTCTTAGGAGTGAAATACGTATTTCTATTTGCAAGGTTTTTCAATGAACTGCTTAGCTTTATGAAATATTTTATTACTTTTCGTATGTTTGTCAAGTCTAATGCATATTTTAGTCTTAAAATGAATTTTGATTTTTTATCAAAAATTTACAAAATTATCCTTCTCTATTCGAAAACCTAGGATAAAGGGGGAAGTTTCCAGACCCCGAGTTTATCGCCCCAAAAATCGATTCAGAGTCATCCTTGAGCGTAGCCACCTATTAAGACATTCTTTCATTTACTCCCCACTTTGATATCCTTCGGCCAAACTTCACCTGCTGACGAAGTTCCGCGTCAAGCGTGCGCATAAGACGACATGCTTCGTCCCGTTGCACCAAGCATTCCCGCGCCGCGTTCGCCAGCTCCCTCGCGCGTTCCCCGACCATTACCACCGGTATCGCACCACCGGCAGAGTTCAGGACTGACACCTCCGTCAACGCGGGCGTCCGCAGCTGCATTTGCGGCTCCAACGCAGTCGCCACCGCCGACGCCAATTCACGTTCCAACGACTCGATGTGTTCCTCGTGCAAAATCTCCTCGCCGGCGCCACGCATTGAAGAGATGGATCCGGATTCCATCGGCGAGAAACCCAGAGTCATTTTCATTGACGAGGAAGATTTCCTGCTCACGCGACTCGGACCCTGACATGAGGAAATGGTATGAAGTATACTGTAATACAACAGAAGTATAATAATAAATTTATTGTCAAAAAAGCAGTACAAACTGCGTATGACCACGTGGAGGACAAACTAATTTACTCTCCGGAAGCAAGCAAGGGACCATCCCATCAATTCCGAAAAAGGGTCCTAAGGCAGAGGCGGATTCAAAAATTTCAGCAAAAATTCCTAGATAAGATAAAAACTTAGCTGCGTGTTATAATACTAATAGAATGAAAATATGTTTGTAATTTAACACACAAAAATCATTTTACATGTACAAATTATTATCGAACTATAGGTTATTCTGAGTATAGTGTTTAAAAATCATAAGAATTGAAACAACACTAAATTCACGATTTATTGTTAAAATAAACATGCCCCTACACAAAGCCTGGAGAACCTGTATAAGAAATCCGTCTCTACCTGAAGCAAAACCGGAGAAAAATCGGGCTACAGATTAATGTACACAACTGTGCCAAAGTTGAGTACACATAAAACTAAATTAATATGAATCATAAGACAACAATCATGCAAGAAAATAGTTTTTGAAATTCTTGTTATCAATTATTTTAAAAGTACTACAGCAATGGCATGATAAAGTACAAGATGGATTTAACTTTTATTCAAATCAATAAGTTCTTTTACAGTGTAGAAGCACTTGTGCAGAAAGTAGCTTTTAACCATGGATTGAAGAGATTCAATTTAATTATATCTCTTATATTTTTGGGCAGGGAATTATATAGAACGATTCCCGAATGATACGGCCCTTTTTGGCAAAGCACGGTTCACACTCGGTCAATGAATATTATTCCTATTGCGAGTATTGTGTTTGTGAACGAGACTTTCGTATGAAGCAAGGGTGGCACTTCAGTAATTCGGTCTTAAGAAACACGACCGTGTCATAAATATAAATGCAGGTAAGTGTTAAGATATTTAATTCTTTGAATAAAGGTTTGCAAGAGTTTCGAAGATGAAATTTACAAATCATCCGAACCTTCTCCTTCTGAAAGTTTAAATGCTCTGACAGGAATTGCCGTTACTTAAATGGGAGTAAACGTTTGCAAACTATACGCAACGGGAAATACGTGGACTTACTAAGTTAACTAAGATTCCCAATGCGTAACACAATTTGCTGAACTGGGAAATAAGATTGTCAACGTGACAATTCCATTTGAGATTGTCTCGAATATGGAGACCTTAGATTTTGTATTCGTAACAGTTTTTAATTGTGTTCCGTTTAATGAAAGATAAACGTGGGGTAAAGATTTTGTGATACTATTGTGAAATGACGTAGACACTATTTTGTCAGTGTTTACAATGAGACGATTGCATATAATATAGACGGCGTTTGTGTTTTGAAAAAATTCTTCTTCCTTAGGTAATCCATCTATTGTATTTCTTTGTGTTATTTAACTTGCGTTTATGGGAAAGCTAGAGTTGTAATGTTTTAGGACTATTGAGATAAATACATTGAATTTGTCGTCGGTGTTTTGGCAATTGTAAACATCTTTCCATGTTTCTTCACGCAAATAATTTATAAATATGGATTGATTTGTGTCATTAAATTCCCTTGAAAATTTGTAAAGGATTTTAAGTGGTTTTAGTTTATTATTAATAGTCAATACTTGAGGAAGGTGATCGCTTAATCCGGCGATAAACACTTCAGAGAGATAAGAGATTCCATTGTTGATGATAATTTAATCTAGCAATGTTTGAGATGAACCGGAGAGGCGACTGGGGTCGTTCACTGTAGTAATAAGGTTCAAGGAATCGATAAGATTGTTGAATCGATTAATTGGTGAATGTGCAGAATCGGATGTACTCAGGGAATCGATGTAGAAATCATCGCACATAACGATAGATTTAGTAGATTTATGTGTGATATGTTTTAAAACAATTTCGAAGGTCCGAAAANGAGGTCTATAAATACACAAAACAATAATATCGGTGTCGGTCAGATTAACTGCAGAAAATTCGAACACACTATATACGCAGATGATCTCGTAGCCTTGCAGTGGAGAAGATAAAATATGATTACGAATGTAGATATACGTACCTCCGTGGAGATATTTTCCTCTAAAATTTTACCGGCAGTAAGAACTTGCTAAATAATAATTAGGAATAGAAGCATCGTTGATTTTAGTTGAGAGCCAATGTTCTGTGAGGCATAGCAAATCGAATGGATTTTCGTGTACCAGGATTTCAATGTCTGTCAATTTGTTTGAAAGGGATTGGACATTATGATGAAATATATATTTTTTATTTTCGCAAAGCGTTTGTGATTCACGATAAATGGAGTCGACGTTAGATTGTGGAGAGGAATTTGAATTTGGTACAGCTTCTAGTTCCGGGTCAAACCCGCACACTGCACCCGAACGCGATTGTCACTTTCGAGTACCACATCGTACTCCTGAGCGCAAGTTGTAACTGTGTATGGGGGCGGCAGGAGATGTGGATGGAGGAATAGATGAGGACGTGGGAGATGAGGAATCAGTAGGTGAAATAACGGGAACAGGAGAAGATACTTGTGTGGAGATAGGAGGAGGAGATGGTGATGAGGTAGGAGCAGAGGGAGGAGGAGGAGGAGGTGTAGGAGAGGGTAAAGGGGCAGGTGGATGATGTGAGGTCAGGAGTAAAGCTAGGAGAGAACCGAAGTGATGTTTCCCAGACGGTCCCAGATGTAAACCGTGCTGGATAAAGTCCTTGCCAGTCAGAGAGGTTGCAAATTTAAAAAATGTGAGTTTTGTGTCCGCCAGGTGATGTTTTAGGGAGATGTTTGCCAGGTTATTTTCGTGGTTTATTTGTGGAACGTAGAAACGTGGAGGCAAGCTAGAGAGTACTATGTTTTTGTGTTGAGAAGCCATTTTTAGTTTTTGTAGATGTTCATACGCGTTGAAATGACTACCCAAGTTAATATCGTTTTGCCCATCTATGACGACTACTGTGCCCCGCTCTGTGAGTTTTTTTGTAGGTGTCCAGTTCCCGAATAACTACAGCCAAATGAGCGTTTGGCTTAAACAAACCCTTGAATATATGAACCCGCGGACTGAGAACTGGCTGGGAAGCAATCCACGCAAAATGGAGGACAAGTGACGACCGTGCGAATCAGCTAATATGAGCACGTTTGTTTTCTGCATGGAAGTGTTGGCTTCATCTCTGGGTAGCACAACTTTACGTGGTTTTGGACGGCTGTGCTTTGTGCACAGGTTTGGNACGGGAGGGAATGAAACGAGTAGGTAAGGGAGGAAACAGGGACATGTCATCTAACACACTAAACCTATTCTGAGTGAAGAGTTGGGGTGGTGCATGTGTCGTTGGTCTAACCGGGTGGTAGCATTTGGAAGGACGGCGAGAATTCTTGACTGTAGTCCAACCGCCGATCGTGTTCTTATTGACCTCTTCCAGCGCACTGATCCGTGTGTCAATATAATGTACCAAGTCATTGTACGCCTTCTGAACATTAGCTTTGAATGAGTTGAGGAATGCGATAAGTGTCCATTGTTGTGAGTTATTTAGCAACTTAACGATAAAAGCAAATGGGAATACACGAAAACTGACAACACTGAATGAATATTATTGGTATAATAATATATTTACTACTACGGAATTTACAAAGAGATATTAAATAAATTAAATATACAAACAAACCGACGACAAAAATGATTGAATTAATTTTTCGAGGTTATTTATTTTGACAATAACTACTCTATATTATGTTAAAATGTAAATAAATACAAAAGAATCAAGGAAAGCGAGTTGTAAAATTTTGTAATAATTCTATGAAATTATGACGACGAAAACATGGGTGCAACAATGGGGCAGGGTTTAAATAAGTAAATAAACAAAACGACAACTAAAATGACAATTAATAACTTAGACGACAACAATAAATTAATTCGACAATAACTAAGGGAATATTATGTTAGAGTGTAATGAATAACTACAAAAATAATCAAGAATACAAATGGCGAAATATTGGAATAATTCTATTTACGACGACGAAACTTGAGCAGTGCAACAATAGGGTACGTTATTTATAAGTTAATAAAGATGTAATAGTATACGCACCAGAAAATCTAAATACACCAAAAAAATTAATTTTAATGCATCAAGAAGTTAAATTTATGATTCCGTTTGTACTTACGTAAAGTTTATCATACCTTTGAATGAAAACAATATGAAATTATATTCGGTCATTTGGGTTTGAAAACCTTAGGAAATGTTTTTAGTGTTTTTTACTTAATCACAAGAACAAAGAATTTTACACTACAATCAAAGTTAGGATCTAAATGCAACTACTGAATCACGAAAACTCGAAAAAATAAAATAATTGGAAAGATTAAACTGAAAAATAGAGTATATTCAAGACCGCAGCTAACGCCAGGAGGAGGCTAGCCAATAATCCAAATTAACGCAGAATATAATACGCAGAAATTAACCATTAGAGCAACTTGAACCTATAAATTTCACTCTCAAGTTTTTAAATTCCACTCTTCTGAAACTATTCAGGTTCAGATTGAAATTCCTTAATTGGCCAATCTTATTAAGTAAGTTGGTAAGTTTAAAAAAAATGTAAACGTATTATTTGCGATTGGCGTGTACTATTAATTTTTTGTTTATGCTTTTTATAAAAAAGTACANCTGTCTCTTATACACATCTAGATGTGTATAAGAGACAGTATATATATATATATATTTTTTTCAAGCCAATAATTCAAACAGACATCAAAGTACATTTACAATATTGTAATGTATTCGTCTGGCATTGTGCACCAAAAAAATAAGTTCTGAATAGAAGAGGAATCCTCTCACTTAGACGCAAGTTTTCATCTATTATATGGCAAGAGGATTCCACTCACTATGAGAGTATTTTTATCTCGTATTGGGTGAGAGGATTCCTCTCGTGAAGAAAAATTTGTTCGGCAAATTTACGGAAGTGCCGTGACTCGATCCAGAGTGCTTACCATCTCCAGGTCCGTAAGCTACTCACTGCGCCACGGGGTTGATCGAGAAAGGAATGAAGCCACTAATTACTTTGTGCCTAAAACTTGTGGTTGAAACTACTTTTATCTCTTTTAGTGTGCAGAATAAAAACGTGCCGCATATTTCATGACGTTGCTATGAACTATATCTAGTACGCTTGAGTTAAAAAGAGTCGTCCGGACTGACATAAACACGTAACAGGAATTAAGTTATGCAGCCATTCGTGTGCACTAATCTTTGTGGACACGATGTTTTCATCCATTTTAATGAATATTACGCGCAATAAGTAAATATTATCTTACAATCTTGAAAAATTGGTCCAAAAGTAAGATTTCGTTGTTATTATTAAATCTTGGCCTTTACTTCAACGTTTTTTCGCCATCTTGTTTGGAATGTCTGTCTGCCGTTACGACTATTAACTGGAAGCGAGGGAGCAATCTACCAGCAGGCAACTCTCACTCGCTATAATCAGGTGATTTTTTTTAATTTGACGTGTTATAGTGAATTTAATTACATGATTTCATCTTGTTTATATATATTTCCGCGTCCTCTAAGATAAGAAGAAAATGGTCATATTTCAAGATGAAATTTCCTCTCATTGTAAGAAAATTATTGTTACTATGAGAGAAAATTGTGAGATGATGGGATGAAAGGAAATTATAGTAAGATGATTTTTTTTTCAGTGTGGTATTGAAAGATAAGCTGAAGTTATTTTATAGTGACACCAAGATCAGAGATTTAAAATTGTATTTATTGACTAGCCGACTTTCCCGGCTTTGCTCGGGAGTTTTTGTTGTTGAAATTCTGTTAACTCGTCGTTATTAGTATCGACAAAAATAGCACGTTTACATACAAAACTCGGCATGGTCTCTAAATTATTTTGTGATAAAAAATTCATGCTTCCCCCTTAAAACACATTTGAAATCTGAATTTCTAAATATGCTTTCCGAGAAAGCCTTTGGATTACATGAGCAGCATCCGGTCAAAATTTCAAGTTCCTCTTTTAAAACTATTCTCTCTGCTTTGAAAAATGTACCAATCATTCAGGTGCACCAAATACTTTATTTCCTTTCATCCATTGAAAATTGAAATAAAAAATTAAAAAATGTTTTTAATAATTTGATAACAATTTTTACATACAAAAACTGATGAAATAGAGATGGAGAAATAATTTTTTTATCGAGAATATCGAGTACTTTTTCTCTTAAATCTGCGTGAAATTTGGTTAAATTTATTTAAATAATTAGACATTATTTAGTGAAAATTCACGGTTGGTACATATATCACTTCACACCAATTTCTCGGTTTCTCTCTCTCACTCCAATCTTTTTCGCATACCAAATGAAAAAAAAAAGATAATAAAGTAATCATACATAGATCGTACATATTTGAAAAACTGGATAGATCGTACATATTTGAACAAATGGTAAGAATGTGTTCAGGAAAGTATCTGCAATTTTCTCGCACCGCATGTTTAAATAATAGTAGGAGAGGTTGGGGTAAAGTGGACGTTATTCATTGGTTAGTGAAGACAGTACCGTTGCTCTAGGGTACATAGCGGGCAGACTTGAAACCATTGTTGCTCTTAACCGCGAAATCTCACTCCAACGAAAAAGAAAAATTATTGGACAGTATAGTAAAAGAGTGTGGAAAAAATGTTGAATAGATTTGGCTTCCTGTGGCTCACTGTGAATTAAATGTCAATGAACTGGTGTGGGCGTGTATCAAGAATGAAGAAGCCAAAAGAAATACAACTTCGAAGAGGTCTGTCAGCTTGCATCAGAAATAATGAATAACTTACCACGTGATTTGTGGGAAAATTGTGTCAATCACGTTATCAAAATAGAGCAAAAGTATCTAGAAATTGACGTTACAGATGACATTCAAATCGACCCAGTAATAGTAAATCTAAATGAATCGTCTGACTCAAGTGAAAAAAGTAATAGTGACGACCAATTCTCCGAAAATAAAGACTAAATATTTTAGCAAAACTACGAACATAACAGTTGTTCCACACATCGCACAGTACAGTATTTGGAAACACCCAGGTGAGGTTTTTTTAAATTTTATAGTTCAATGTAATCCTGTATATTTATGTATTTTACTTTGACAATGCTATAAAATTTCATAGTATGGTGAATATATGAATATTTATTAGTGTTTAAATGTTAAACTACTTTTTTCTGTATAAATTAAAATACGTTTAATAGTATACGACGTATAGTTTTTTGTTTTTTTGGTTGGGACGACGTGTAGTGATGGTAAAGTAATCCACATTCACATATAAACAGATCGAACAATCACAAACCTCAAACCACAGCAATAACAACCTTAGCATTTATATTACGTGTGCCATTGTATAAAAATTCAAAAGTTACATAAAATGTCTCAATTACAAAAAATATTTTTAATATTTTTGAGAACCGAATTAAATATTCTTTGTTCAAAATACGACAAACGTGATTATCAAATAAAATTATGAAATATTTACGAAAAAGTTATCTATGACGAAGTGTTCTGTAAATCCTTCTCGTAATGGGTATATAACCACCTCAGCTAAGGACTATTCAGCATGGACTGCTGATGGACTGTGTGCGCGCGATAACAGCACGACCGACTGTACTTCGCCGCTGCACCGCCGCTGCTCGCCAAATGAAAACATAGTTCTGTTTATCATTTATTTGTGGCTACATACTAAGTTTGAAACGTTCAAGTTCATTGATCATGTGATCACGGTATTTTGCAGAAGGCGACAGTACAAATTTTCTTCCTTAAAAACCTGCCTGGTCGTTTTTAGCAATGTTTTCGAAAAATGTTAATAACTCGTTAAATTTTGCATGTAGAAGCTCGAAATTTTTAAATGTTATCACAAACGTAATAGTAACCATTCGCTGAATAAGAATTATTTTTGACTCTTTTAGTTTATTGTATGCAAATTAGTAAAGTCGACATGTCGGGAAAAGCTGTGAAAATTTCGCGTTTTATGAAACATTTCTATTTTAAAAGTATTATTCATTCTTAGAACTATTTTTCATTTAAGTTTATGCACATAAACATGACAAATTTTATAGTGTGAATTATTTTTTCTATGATTTTTGTGCCTTCTACAGCAGTTCAAAGTGAGGGGTCTATAATAAAAAATCCGATAGATTTTATTTCTTTGAAGTTGGCAATATGCATGAGGCAACCATGTTTTTATGCAAACTACGTGACTGATCACAGTGGTGGTTTTGTAAATGGCGTCCAACGGGTTAAAGGGTCACTATTATGATGGAGCAAAATAGCCAGGTAATGGGGCAAATTGGCCAGGGGCCTCCGACTGCTTCGTAAATTGATTTATTTGCTTATTTAAACATTATTTAGATACATGAATTGTAGGCTTAGAATATTTATTGAATTCTCTGTATTTACAAAATCAAAAGTATTCTTTGTAACCAGTTTTAATTTCTTTTAATTTTAACATTTAATATTCTAGTAAAGTTAAAGACTTTTAAAATTATATTTTTCTTATCATCTTTTAAGATGTCTCGTTCCATGCAATTTAGATTTGAGAAAAAATGAAAGGAAATAAAACAAAATAATAACTGAGCAAGATGGGCTCGCTAACATGAAGTCAGTGAATTTCCTTCATAACTAGGTCTACGTTGGCCCCATCAACGCATTGGGACAACATTTAAACAGTTTTTTTATTTAATTTTTAAAAAAAATTTATTGAAGTATATTTTTATCTTTAAGAATAATTATATAATTTGAGTTTCTAAGAAAATGACAGTTACATTTTTCCAAAAAGAACATTACTTCACATTCATATATTGTATATGCAACATTAATATGTTAATTTATAATGTATTATAAAGTAATTTATAATGATTAATTTCAAAAGTATAGTTTGAGTTTAGTACTATACGTATTCCCCTCAGGGGACTTATATCTAGTAAGTACGTGTTTGGCGAACACGGGGCCCCGAGCTGAGTCGGGCATTACTTCCACTTACTTGTGCCATGCTCATTCCTTTCTCTTTTCTGACCTCCCTTGGTCACCTCTTGTTCTTTTCGATCCCGACGCTATTAGGGCTCGGGTATCTTTCATTTTCCTTTTCCTTTCCTTTTTTTATGTTTTTAGTAAAGTCTTGAGATATGTTGGGATTTGAGTTTTGAGTTGTAATTCAGGAGGGTTTTAGTGGGTATGGCTGAGTCATTCGGCGAGTCCCACACGCGGGGAGAGTCATGTTGGCTCTCCCTAGTGCGTAACTGCATTTTCCCTCCCTGTACAAGTTTTAAGGGCTCTAATGACCTCGATGTTGACGAGCCCTAAAACCCCACCAAAAAAAAAACTACATGTATTTGTCATTTCAAGATTTCCCGGCCAATTTACCCCTACTATGAGCCAAAGTGGCCACTTTGCAGGAGTTGGAAAAATAATTTCAAAAACATGTTTCATGATATTGTTAGTTCATTGATGACTATTGATTTTACACTTTATTTTCTACTTATTGAATTGTCATTTAAATTTATTTTAATAAGTTTACTGAAGAACGTTTTTCCTTAGAGTGACTACTTTACCCCAGTCTCCCCTATTCACATAAAAATTAGATAGAACTTAAAATGGGATATAAGGGTTTTTACACAGAACATGAAACCCTTTGGTAGGTACCTACCTTTTCTGCTCTGTAAAATTTTTTTAATTTTAATATTTTTGTAACTTATGAATACGTTTATAAAAATACATTTTAAGATGTATTTTTTCATTAGACTTAAATTCAAAAGTTCATTGGTCATTGGCAAATAGTGTAAGAATACTTCATTTTTTTGTAAGAGCACAACACATTATTTGAAAAGAAAATCAAATGCAAACCTAGCAGATACTCTATAACATATTGCCCATACTTGATCATTTAACACTAATATTGTCGCAAAGCCAACAACTCCTTGTTGTAAATCCTAGTAAAGGGTCCTCCCTTCTTAACCCTTAAGGGGCTTTGACTTGGGGTTGGGGGAAGTCCTCAGACCTTGGTAGGGCGACCGGAATCTTAATTCTATTTTGAAAGTGACATAAAGGCGTATTAAAACACATCCTATTACATTGGTTAAATACGGGGTTTAATTCAAAAGAGGTTCACCTGAACCTAGTCAATTATAATAGTGACATTAAAATATAATGACATATTTGTCTATTGGTTAAGCATATTAAACAAGAGTGAGATACTTTCGTATCTAGATTAATATAGTGTAATATTCAGAGATAATTCCAGTACTGAGTGATTACATTACAATATAATGGCTTACTATCGTATACAAACTAATATGTGAGAAGCAGTGGACAGGCTTGACATTGCCAATAACATAAGCTTTGGAATAATATACTAAATGGCGAACATATATTTCTTGAAGCTAAAGAATTCTCAGAGAATCTTCTCTAAAACTTGAGAGAAAGTTCTTCCTAGGAAGAGGCAGATATACGAAGTTGCATAAAAGCATACTTAGTTAAGACAGTTCATAGTAATTACGAAGCTTGAAAGAGTTCGGATCTGTGATCCAAGCAACGAGATGCTTTCGCTAACGTAGTGCTCATATTACTAACTACAGCATATGATCCCTCGTCCACGCAAAGAGGCAGCGGGTTGCTCCCGAGTTTGGGAGATTGTTGGCGCAAGATCGAACGGCCCTTTCGAGCGACAACAGCGTTCGACTTGCGCTTCCAAAACTGTTTTGCCCATCGAAGGCGCAATATTTATATGCTTGGCCCCGCCGGGCGGGTTTCCTAATTTGCTTTAGAGAGGGCCGTGCCCAGAAGAATGTTCTAGAACATTGAAAGTCAAACCAAAGTCAACACGTGCCTCAAAATAAGACACGATGCACCCGCGGTTGTCTTGAGCGTCCGGGTGCCGTTCGGTGAACGGAACTGGGACCGCGAGTGGTTTCGTATCCCATCGGCGCATGAGGGCATAGCGAGTCAGACTGATGTTATATAAGTAATATTAAAATGCAACTTATTTAATAATAATAAATAATAGTGATTTAAATAAATGATAATAACCGATAAAATGTCATCTCGTGACAATATTGTGAAGCACATACATGCTAAGATAAGTGAGTTGAAACTAATTTTCTTACCGGTTCACAATGGTTGGGAGATGACGGTCTTCTCATAGGGAGCATCCGGATGAGATCTAGCGCTGATCGCTTCGCTTCCCCTTGCCTCGAGCGAACATTCCGTGTCTTATCCAACTTCTGAGCCTCGTCCCTTACACGTGATTTCCAGCTTTCAGAACTTCCACTCGCCTGAAGAGATCCAGTATTTGAAGGTCCAGTTCCCTGATTGAGCGCTTGAGCCTCAAAAACCGCTTGCAAATCGTGTACCTCCTTTAAAAGAGCTTTTCTATCTTCTTTCAACTGTTTAGCGAGAGTGGAAATTAAATCAATCCTTGAGTTTCTGTCCTGAATATAGGTATAGGCATTGCTTAACTTCGTATTTAATGCTGCCAGCTCCAATCGCAGATGAGCAACTTCTGCTCGGCGTCGACGCCCCGATTCTGCCGAAGCTTCGCTTGAGTCTTGCTCGCCTTCTCGTACACCGACATTTTTGTTTTTACCCTCCCGAATACCTGATTCCATTTTGCTGTCGATAATACGAGTGCCAGACAATACCAATAACTTTAACCTGTAATGAACAATTCCCTTTGACCATGAACCGCCCAGTTACGTTTTTGTATCAGTCATTGTTGCTTAGCGACTGTGTAAATATTTTCGTGAAAAATACTCTAATCCTTTGCATTATTTACAAACACGAGTGGTAAAGGAAAGTATACGGCAAACGCATAAAAGAATAAAAGAGGTTTCCAATCATCTAGGAAAATATAAGTAGAATCCGGAAGTTTAGCTAAATTCCTTTTTTTTTTTTTTTTGGTGATCGATGTGTGTCAAAATTATAAATGTAGAAATGCTTCGAGATATCAGAATGTCATAAGGTCACTTTTTATTTGCTTTTTGCCCATTTTTGTTTTTACTCTTTAAATTATGGTATCGGCCATTTGAATGACAAAGAGTCTCTTTTGGTCTTTTGTTGTGAAATTGAATGATTGTACTCATTTGTACATTTTATTCGTAAATCTTTTATTTTTGTATCTATTCTCTCAACGATTTGAAGATTAGACGGATGTGTGTATGTATGTGTACAAACTCGTTATAGGATTTGTATAGTATGAATGGGGATAAACAAAATCAACTAGGAAAATCAATTGTGCAAGGAAAGTTTCTAGGAATATTTTCTACTATCATACATTTTTTGTAGATCAACGTTTGTTTTGTCGAAGTTCTATAACATTCTGTTTTCCGATGTATTTCTCTTGTAATTTCGATCTGTTTTTTTTGTCAGTTTTGAAATTAGTCGAAGCACAAAAAATGGGAAAGAAAGAGGGGAGTCTTTGTATTGGTCGTTTTGTACCACGTTTCGTCCGCTAGACATTTTGGAATATCACATGTATCTTACGAGAGGCAAATATTTCTCATTTTGAGGGAAATCGCTTTACATGACGTAAGTTTGTTCGAGTGTTATTGACAAGATGATGCATAAGCATTTTGCGTAGACGGAAGCTTTTTTTCGGAGCCAAAAAATACCGTGAAACAAAAATCGGACGACCGTTTTTTCAGTTATCTAGAGGTTCGCGAACAAACTTTCAAAGTGCATAGAAAAAGCTACGGCGTGCTTGTTAATCCTGTTCTGAAGACTGCTGTAGTTTCATCGTTGTCTACATTGGTCCTGTTTGATTACCTCTACAGTGGATAAGAGTGAGTAGGCTACTGCAAGTACGAATATCCCTGAGTATTAATTTCAGATCATGGTCGTCTGCGCAGGACCTTAGCTTCAATTCTATTTTTTTAAGAGTCTAAACTCTTCGACCACGAGCTATAGCGATTTCTTTCACTATGAAATTAGTGTAATTAGTTTTCGAATTTTGGTTGGATGGGGATTTAATTAGCGAGATAACTGTTTTCATGTTAGTTCGGGTTTATGAATGTATGTGAAAGACTTTATTTCATGCATGTTTATAGAAATTAATTTTTGTGGGCAATAGATATCTTATTCCGGGAATGTGTTTTCTCATTTCGTAGGGACTGACTTGTAGTCAGCGTAGAAGGTGCGCGGCTCTACGATTCTGAGATAAGTGTATTTACCATTGACCCAAGTATAACTTTTTTTATTCCTGTTTGCATATCCCCTTCTTCCCGAGTTACAACACGAAAATAAATTTTAAGTTTGGTGAGAAATGTCTCGTAAATACATATCTAAAATCTTTTTATTGATCCAAAAACGCATAGCCGGAAAAAGTTGTAAACTATGGTTTTCTCTGGTAGATGGTCGTAAAGCTTCGTCAATATATGCTTCATTAGATAGTTCTCAGTCCAAAGAGACAAGAGTTAACTTTCATTGATTTGAGAGCGGAATTGAAGATTTTATACCGATATTCATTAAATACTGCGATTATATGTGTTGGATACGTTTGTTTCTCGACATTAAATAAAAATCCTAATATTTATACACTTCCTCACCCATAAAGACGAAATAATTTTGACACTTCGTGAGATAAAACGACCATGCAAGGAAACGCGAAAGATGGTTAAAGACCGATGCAAGGAAAAAAGGAGACATATTGCTTTCTCCAGTATAGCTAATTTAATTGATACTTGTGTATAAAAAGATTTGGAAATTCATTTGTAATTCGTTGTTCTTTTGTTTCGTCGTTTCCTTTTGAAGAAATTGACAAAAGACAAATGGCTGATGTTTGTTAGCACTGGAAAGCTGTATGAAAGAGTAATCTTCAACAGAATAGAACCACATTTCGATGAAACTGCACGTCTTTCGGATAAGCAGTTTGGCTTGAGGAGAGGAAAGACAAACAGGGATCCAGCCCTAGAGGTTCAATTAGAAATGGCTAAGGACGGTAACACACGGTAATATTTCAATGTCATATCTTTGATCATATCTATTCAGATATGATCGGAGAATATTATATGCATAGTCCCATTAGACTACGTCATGGTCATATCTAGAATCATCAAACAAAATGGATGTCCTACAAAATATTCCTGTATGTGCTTGTATGAGCTCTATTGTTACGATTTGCTTACTTCTCAAAGGACTAAATAGTAAAAACAAAAAGATGCGATTGTGGGTTAGGCCCTGGATTGCTAGACCCGAACAATTGGGCATCACAGCAATTTACTAAAAGCTGAGATCCGAAGACGCAAAACATTATGTGAACTACTTAAGGATGGATGAATGCTCCTTTCGTTTTGATTCGTCGAAAGTACACCAAATTATTTTTAAGGAAAATACCCTTAAGTGGAATAGTATTAGTGTGGAAGACCGGATTATGGTCACAAGTCGAATTAAATTGAGATACAGACCTTGTGGTCTCTGTAAGATGATTAAGATGTACGAAACACCTTTTATTTAGGAAATCGGGAGGACATCTAACGCATATCCACTTTCAAAAGAAGGAAGGATCAGAATCGGGTAGCATAATGTAAAGTTCGTGAAAGGAGAAAAGTGGCTCGATGTTTTCGATGCCTTGATTTCGGTTATGTTACAGTTTCGTGTAAATGTCTTAAATAATCACGTCGGTATTGGAAATATGGGAAATAGGTCAACAAGAGTAAAGAAGTGACCTTAATCGAGAGAGAATTGTCAGCCATATCCACAACGGTGCACGTAATTTCTCATAACAGCTTTATTTACTACTCACAAATTCATATAGCCCGTTTGGCGCCAGCTTCAGTCGATGCTCGCCTCTTATAGGTGAAGTAGGGAGAAAGGAAGGCAGACACAACCATTTGACCAACTACAGTCAATTGGAACTACTGTAAGAAACTGCGCGTAGTATTTTCAGGAAATATGAGAAATCCCGCATTATATTTCCTCCCCTGTCGGTTCTCTCTTGATTAAGGTCTCAAGTCTGAAAGAGGAAGGTTTACAGTTCAGTCAACAAAAGCGAAGCGATTATTGTTACGAACAAAAGGAAATTCTCACATATGTACAAAAATTATTGCTGGCTTAATTGCATGGGGTAAGAAATGGAATACAAAAATTACTGTTCGCGTAGAGGAGTTCATTGTTAGAATAATAGCAAGTATATTTGACTATATGTTGTCATAAGGAAATACACGGAACCCCTGACAATGTTTTGCGGCATCTCTGAACATAGCAAGGTTCTATTTAGGAACTAATTTGTTTTGTTTTGATACCGATACATATCAAGGGCGTATCCAGCTCAAAACGTAAGGTGAGGAAGATTTCCGAATTCAACCTTTATCTAAGAGAATTGAATACAATAAAATACTACACACTAGCATTAAAAACGCTATGTATTAAAAAAATCAACTTTAAACAATAGTTTGTGAGGCGTAGTAGCTAATTTTTCAACCACTTTTACTAAATGTTCCATATTGAAAATTGGGTATCTACCCTAACTCTTACATACGCCCTTGATACATATCTATAAATATTTTTTGATACATATCTATAAATATTTTTTTTAATGAAAATGTTACTGCGTGAAATTTCTTAGAAAACTTAATACTTGACCTATTTGTAGCTGAATGGATTTTCTGAACGTGAAATTATATCACTTTGGGACCCATGAACATATTTGCTCGAGTCTGCTACGTAGTGGTCTCCTACGAATTGGCTAACCTGCTCCTGGCGTTAGCTGGTCTTGAATGTACTCTCACTATTTTTAGTTTAATCTGTCTATTTTTTTATTATTTTTTCGAGCTTTTGTGATTCAGTAGTTGTATTTAGATCCTAACTTTGATTGTACTGTAAAATTCTTTGTTCTGTGTGAGTGTTAAGTGAAAAAAACACTAAAAACTCTTCCTAAGGTTTTCAAGCCAAACGGACTGAATAAAATTTCATATTGTTTTCATAAAAGTGCTTCATTCCAAGGTGTGATGAAGTTTTCATAAGTACAAACGGAATCATAAAATTAACATCTTGGTGCATTACTATTAATTATTTTGATGCATTTACATTTTCTGGTGCGTATACTATTACATCTTAACTCATAAATAACGTACTCTACTAATGTACTGCTCAAGTTTCGTCGCCGTAAATAGAATTATTCCAAAATTTTACAATTTGTTCTCTTGATTCTCGTTGTAGTTATTCATTACATTCGAGCATTATATTGCATCATATATCGTCGAATTATTCATCTTCAGTTGTCGTCCTAAATTCTGTCATGTTAGTTGTCGGTATCTTTATTTACTTATTTAATATTGTTGCAAGGTGGAGGTTTTGTTGGTGTTTGCAACGAAACATTCTCCTTTACAAGATAAATAAATTTCCAAATTGGTCTTCAAAGAATAAGAATTTTATTTGAATAAACCTGTCTTGGAACAAGAACAATAGGAGATTGACACTACACGACAAGTGGCGAATTGTATGTTCCGCTTGAATTTATTTCTCACGTATATCACCGGTGTGTTCGGTGCTGGCGGCAGGAGTCCACGGAATCAGGTATCCTTCTGCGTGGTCGCGTCGCTGGTGGGAAGCTTTGTCGTGGTGCCTCTCGTCTCGGTCCTCGAAGTCCCAGCCGCGGGACGGAATTTCCTCAGCGTTCGGCGTCGGGCTCCGAAGATCCTTTTGAATGTAAATCCTTCGGGATTCAGCGTCGGTGANTATATATATATATATATATATATATATATATATATATATATATATATATATATATATATATATATATATATATATATCGCTAGGATTGCACGAATATATATTATCAGGGTTGCAGAAGTATATATCGTTGAGACTCAGCATAGGAATCCAGCATAAACTAAATTCGACTTAGTACGTCTTCAGAGCTCATTCACAGCGAAGTGTCTCGTGAAGGATTGCTAGGATTAATAAATGTTTCGTTGCTATATAGTGGGGGTTTCAACAGAAACATATGACGGCCTAGGGGCTTACCACTGTTCCGCGGTTCGCTTCTTGGGAATAATAGTCTTAATAGGTCGTGCGGAGAGCAGGTTGGTGAGTATCGTCATGAAGTCGCAGGGCGATCCTTGATCCACGGAGTCTTCTATTTGTTTACCGTTTAAGAGGGGTTCTTTAGCGTCGTGGATTGAGGTCCTCTTATATAGAGGGCGGTGTCGCCTTGGAGATCAGTAAACAATTATGGCGAGCGTGTAACCTTCTTGTGGCGGGTTACACGGGATAGCTTTGGTATGTAGAAATGTGCGTGTGAAGGTATGTAGAAATAGCGTTTCTACAATATCTCATTTTCAATTTCTGTAGTAATAAATTTCTCATTATACTAATATCTGTCAATGCTAGTTGTCAGTTCTCGTGTACTCATTTGCTATTGTCGTTAAGTTGCTAACCAACTCACAACAATGGACATAATCGCATCCCTTAACCTTCACAAAGCGTACAATGACTTGGTACATTATATTGACCCACTGATCAGTACGCTAGGTAAATAAGAACATGATCGGCGGTTGGACTACAGTCATGAATAATCGCCGTCCTTCTAACTGCTATCACCCGGATCGACCAAATACACATGCACCACCCCAACTCTTCACTCAAAATAGGTTTAGTGTGTTAGATGACATGTCTCAGTTTCCTCTCTTACCTACTCGTTTCATCTCCTTACAGTGCCCAAATCTCTTGACAAACCACACACTGGTCAGAACAGCTGTCCAAAACCACGTAAAGTAGTGCTACCTAGAGATGAAGACACTTCCATGCAGAAATCAAACGTGCTCGTATTAGCTGATTCACGTGGCCATCACATGTCCTCCGTTTTGCGTGGATTGCTTCCCAGCCAGTTCTCAGTCCTCGGTTTATTTAAGCCAAACTGTCAAGAACTGGACACCTACAATAAAAAACTCCAGAGCGGGACACAGTAATCATCGATATTAACTTGGGAGGTCATTTCAACGTGTCTCAACATCTACAAATCTAAAAACGGCCTTTCAGCACACATAGTACTCCCTTGCCTGCCCCTACGCTTCAACGTACCTCAAACAAAACAACGAAATTAACTTGGCAAACATATCCCTGAAACATCATCTGGCAGACACAAAAATCACATATTTGATTTGCAACCACCCTGAATGCCAAGGACGGTTTACACCTGAGTCCGTCTGGAAAATATCACTTCGGTTCTCTCCTAGCTTCACATCTGACCACACATTTTCCTCTTGCTCCTTCACCCACTCCTACACTCCCTCTGCTCCTACTTCATCTCCCCCTCCTCCCTTTCACTCTGCTCCTTCATCTCCCCATCCTTCCTTACCCTTTGCTCCTACCTCATCATCACCCCCTCCCCTTCTCATCACCACACCCACTTCTTCCCCTGTCCCTTATTTTCCTCCTCTTTCCTCATCTCACTCGCCCTCATCGCCTCCTCCTTCCTCATCTCACTCGCCCTCATCTTTTCCTACATTCACATCTCCTTCCGCCCCCATATACTGTTATAACTTGCGCTCAAGAGTATGATGTGGAACTCGAAGGTGACAATTGCGTTCGGATACAGCGTGCGGGCTTGATCCGGGACTAGAAGCTGTACCAAATTCATATTTCCCCCCACCCCTCCAGAAGACTTACATCTAGTAAGTACGTGTTTGGCAAACACGGGACCCCGAGCTGAGTCTGGCATTACTTCCACTAACTTGTGTAGGCTCCTTCCTGGCCTTCCTTGGTCACCTCTTCTTCTTTTCGATCCCGACGCTATTAGGGCTAGGGTATCATTCAATTCCTCATTTTTTGTCCTCAATGTTTTGATTTTTGGTTTTGAGATGTTTTGGTATGTTGTAATTCAGGAGGGTTTTTAGTGACTATGGTTGAGTCATTCGGCGAGTCTCACAACTTCATTTTCCCTACCTGTACAAGTTTTTAGGGTTTTAATGACCAGATATCGACGAGCCGTAGAGTCCCACAAAAAGAAATCCCCTCCACAATCTAACTTCGATTCAATATCTCGAGAATCACAATGTCCAATTCCTTTCAAACAAATTGACAGACATTGAAATTCGTATACACGAAAATCCATTCGATTTGCTATCTCTCAGAACATTGGCTCTCAACTATCAACATGAATGATACTTATATTTCTAATTACTATCTTGCAAGTTCTTACTGTCAACAACATTTTAAAGGAAAACATCCCCACGGAGGTACGTGTATCTACGTTCGTAATGATATTTTATCTTCTCAATTGTCAGACTACGAGAACTTCTGCGTTTATAGCGTGTTCGAATTTTCTGCAGTTAATTTGACCGACATAGGTATTGTTTTATGTATTTATAGACCTCTTCAATCTGATCTCACCATATTTTTTGGAATTTTGAGATTATTTTAAAACGTATCACACGTAAATCCAAAAAATATATCGTTATTATTGGTGATTTCAACATAGATTTCCTGAGTCCTTCCAAAAACACAAATTCGAAGTAAATCGATTCAAGAATCTTGTCGACTCCCAACCGTGTAACTACAATAAACGATCCCACTCGCCTCCACTCCAGTTCATCTCGAACATTGCTAGATCAGATTATTGTCAACAATGATATCTCGTGTTTCTCTGAAGTGTTCTGTGCCGCATAAAGATATCACCTTGCGCAAGTGTTGACCATTAAAGATAAACTGAAACTACTTAAAATCGTTAACAAGTATTCTAACAATTTAACGACACAAATTTAGTCAAATTAAACATTATTTGCGTGAGGAAACTTGGAAAGATGTTTACAGTTACTAAAACAGCGAAAACAAATTCAATGTATTTATTTCAACATACCTAAAACATTACAATTGTAGCTTCAAGAAAAAAAACGCAAATTAATTAACACAAAGAGATACATTAGATGGATCACCATAAGGAATAAGAATTTCTTCAAAAAAACTGCCGTTTATATTATCCTCCAAGAGTCTATATGCCACCACACGATTTCCATGATTATTTTCTTAATCAGCTAAAGTTATGGAAAATGACACGCAGGTACTAAAATCGAACAACCGGAACAAAACCATGTGAAATATTGTTAATAATGACACCACCTAAAAATCACTTTCCCCTTCTAAACGATGGCAAATTCGTTTCAAATCCACTTGACATCGCAAATCTGTTTAATTCTTATTTCTCCGAAATAGGTAAAATAAATAATTCAATATCTCAAAAGTAATGTCCTCAGAATATATCCACCCATGTGCCTCATTCTATATTCACTTCCGAAACTAACGCCAGTGAAATCATAAAAATCATCAGTTCATTAAAAACAAATTTTCAATAGGTATATATGATATACCCGAATTTATTGTTAAATTTTCGTCCCACGTTATATTAAATCCACTCATAAATATATTTAATAGTTCTCTATCGGAAGGGGTGTTTCCTAACATATTTAAGAGAGCTAAAGAGAAACCATTATACAAGAAAGGAAACAAACACAATGTTGGTAATTATCGACCAATATCCCTACTACCCACATTCTCAAAAATCCTTGAAAAATTGTTCTATAAGCGTCTTAGATTTTTTTATCAAAAAATAACATTCTCTCTGACGATCGACACGGATTTCGGAAATCCTTTTCCACCACCATAGCCATATTTTCTTTCTTAAATGATGTTACCACTTCTTCTGACCATGGAAAAAATCCTCAGTATGTTTTTCTTGATTTATCTAAAACATTCGATGTCATTGATCACGATATTCTCCTTTCAAATTATCTTTTGGTATTCGTGGACTTGCGCATCAGTGGCTGACTTCCTATTTATTTCAAAGATAGATATTATCAGGTCGAAATACCATATACTATAAATAAATCATATAATATAAAACTACTTCTGAATTGCCTTTCGGAAACAAATCCACCAACTCTCGGAGTTCTCCAAGGTTCAATTCTCAGCCCTATACTCTTTGGGTTGTATGTGAACATGTCTTCCACATCAGATTGCAAAATGGTTCTTCTTGACCAGTTCTTGACGATGACACTTATCTGCTATGTAAACAAGCCAATGCTCAAAAATTTTTGTGTAACCTCTCGGCTTGGTTCCATGGTAATCACCTCATTGTAAACACTGACAAAACCGTGTCTACGTCATTTCACAATAATATCACAAAATCTTTACCCCATGTTTCTCTTTCGTTAAAAGGAACACAATTAAAAACTGTTACTAATACAAAGTGTTTAGGTCTTCATATTCAAGACTATCTCAAATGGAATTGTCACGTTGACAATTTTAATTCCAAATTAATAAATTGTGTTACGCAAAACGAATCATAGTTAATATTGTTAGTACACATGTTTACCGTTGCGTATATTGTGCAAATGTTCCCATTTACGATACAGGGAAATTTCGGACAGGGCGCCCAAACTTCAAAGAATAAAATACAGGATTGTTCGGATAATTTGTAAATCTCACCCCCGAATCTCTTGTAAAACTTTATTGAAGGAATTAAATATTTTAACACATCCCTGCATTTATATTTATGACACGG
Organism: Laupala kohalensis; assembly: GCA_002313205.1. Classification (NCBI taxonomy): domain Eukaryota; kingdom Metazoa; phylum Arthropoda; class Insecta; order Orthoptera; family Trigonidiidae; genus Laupala; species Laupala kohalensis. The sequence goes on along the minus strand of NNCF01126653.1, from coordinate 608,843 downwards.
TCGTGTTTCTTAAGACAGAATTACTGAAGTGTCACCCTTGCTTCATACGAGTCTCGTTCACGAACACAATATTCGCAATACGAATAATATTCATTGACCGAGTGTGTCAACCGCGCTTTGCCAAAAAGTGCCGTATCATTCGGGAATCGTTCTATATAATTCCCTGCCCAAAAATGTAAAAGATATTATTAAATTGAATCTCTTCAAATCTGTGGTTAAAAGCTACCTTCTGCACCAGTGCTTCTACACTGTAAAAGAATTTATTGATTTTAATAAAAATTAAAGCCGTCTTGTACTTTATCACGCCATTGTTGTAGTACTTTCAAAATATCTGACCAACAATTTCAAAAAAAAATTTCTGCATGCTAGTATTATGTCTTATTATTCATATAAATTTAGTTGTATATGTACTGAACCCTGACACGGTTGTGTACATTAATTCTGTAGCCCGATCCTGGCCCGGGTTTTTCTCCGGTTTTCCTTCGGGTAGAGGCGGATTTTTATAAAAACTCGCTAGGCTCTTGCCTAGGGACGGCATCAATTGAAATAACTATTAGAGAATTTAGTGTTATTTAATTGTTACAAATTGCCAACAACAGTTTCTGAATGATTTATAGCTTGATAATAAAACGTACTTGTGAAATGACTTTTCTACGTTTTATTAAATTCAATATGTGTTGGTATTTGTTAATACTATAACACGTGTCGAACTATTTTTTTATCGTTAGGAGTATGTTGAAATGTTAAATCTGCCTCTGCCTTAGGGCCCTTGACCTGAATTGATGGGACGGTCCCTTTCTTGCTTCCGGAGAATAAATTCATTGTCCTCCACGTGGTCATACGCGGTTTGTAACTTCTTTTCTGACAATAAAGTTTGTTTATTATAGCAAGGGCTACACAGAAAATGCTCTTCTGAATACGCTATGGGTACAATTTGAGGGTTAGAATAATTCTACCTATGGTTACTAAAAGGTTATACGCTAATTATATAACAAGTATATTCGCGGCCATGGTTGTAGTATGCTGTATGATGAGCATTCGGAGGTTCAATATTTATATTTGTTAAAATATAAAATACATCCTGGAGTACCACACTGAAAGAAGAAAAAAGTAATGTTGTTGAGAGATCAGAATGTTGAACTAAGTACTTATTACAATGAATAACACCAAACTGTATTAATTTACTGCATTATAACTATTATCATTGTAAATAAATTACAATTAGTAATTTTTCTTCGTGGAGACATACTCAGAAAACCGCTTCGTAAGGTTACTCTACGTCATGCTAAATAAAACCGGTTCAAGAGATAATTCAACCCCTGCGCCATTGAAAGTCTGCTCATGGAACTGTGGTATCTCCAATGCCGTGTACAATGGGCAGAGCTGAACGTATACAATGAATTAAACGGGTTGCATATTATTTTATTGTTATTTTTTATATTTTTGAATATGTGCCACCAAATGAAACGTGATGAAAATAAATAAACATTTTCTCTAAATTAAAAGGTATCCACACAAAAAATCACGTATGATACTGTTTTACATTTTTTAATGTTAAATTTTACATTTCAAAAGTAAAAACTAGAAGAATAAGCTATGCTTTTTTATGAATAGACTAGAATAAGAATGAATAGACTAGAATAGAATGAACTAGAAGAATAAGCTATATTTTTGCTGATGACACTAATTTACTATGTAAACACGCCAACGCTCTTAAAGTTTTGTCTAATCTTTCGACTTGGTTCCATGCAAATCGTCTCATTGTAAACACTGACAAAATAGTGTCTACGTCATTTCACAATAGTATCACAAAATCTTTACCCCACGTTTATCTTTCATTAAACGGAACACAATTAAAAACTGTTACGAATACAAAATCTAAGGTCTCCATATTCGAGACAATCTCAAATGGAATTGTCACGTTGACAATCTTATTTCCCAGTTCAGCAAATTGTGTTACGCATTGGGAATCTTAGTTAACTTAGTAAGTCCACGTATTTCCCGTTGCGTATAGTTTGCAAACGTTTACTCCCATTTAAGTAACGGCAATTCCTGTCAGAGCATTTAAACTTTCAGAAGGAGAAGGTTCGGATGATTTGTAAATTTCATCTTCGAAACTCTTGCAAACCTTTATTCAAAGAATTAAATATCTTAACACTTACCTGCATTTATATTTATGACACGGTCGTGTTTCTTAAGACCGAATTACTGAAGTGCCACCCTTGCTTCATACGAGTCTCGTTCACGAACACAATACTCGCAATAGGAATAATATTCATTGACCGAGTGTGAACCGTGCTTTGCCAAAAAGGGCCGTATCATTCGGGAATCGTTCTATATAATTCCCTGCCCAAAAATATAAGATATATAATTAAATTGAATCTCTTCAATCCATGGTTAAAAGCTACTTTCTGCACAAGTGCTTCTACACTGTAAAAGAACTTATTGATTTGAATAAAAGTTAAATCCATCTTGTACTTTATCATGCCATTGCTGTAGTACTTTTAAAATAATTGATAACAAGAATTTCAAAAACTATTTTCTTGCATGATTGTTGTCTTATGATTCATATTAATTTAGTTTTATGTGTACTCAACTTTGGCACAGTTGTGTACATTAATCTGTAGCCCGATTTTTCTCCGGTTTTGCTTCAGGTAGAGACGGATTTCTTATGCAGGTTCTCCAGGCTTTGTCTAGGGGCATGTTTATTTTAACAATAAATCGTGAATTTAGTGTTATTTCAATTCTTATGATTTTTAAACACTATACTCAGAATAATCTATAGTTCGATAATAATTTGTACATGTAAAATAATTTTTTTTTGTTAAATGGCAAACATTGACATTCTATTAGTATTATAACTCGTAGCTAAGTTTTTATCTTGTCTAGTAATTTTTGCTGAAATTTTTGAATCCGCCTTGGCCTTAGGGCCCTGATCGGAATTGATGAGATGGTCCCTTGCTTACTTCCGGAGAATAAATTAGTTTATTATCCTCCACTTGGTCATATGCAGTTTGTACAGTTTTTTGACAATAAATTTATTTATTTACCAAAATATGATAATTTAGGGAGGCTTGTATAATAATTTCATTAGAAGAACTGGCAACACTCGTAGCCTGTTTTTCTGGTCTTGGAGGCTCTTACGCCAAGAATCTTCTTGTATTTATCATTTCTTAACATTTGTCAGTTATTTATTTGATGATGGCAGAGAAAATTTGACCGTGTTGAAAAAGAGTTTTGAATAAAAAGTGCTCTTGTTGTTCACAAATTAGGAGAAAAGTTGTCATTTGAAAGAATTAAAGAAAATAGATATTTCCTTCCACTAAATTTGGAATAGTATTATATTCAGGCCAATACAGTAAATGCTAGTAATACCAAAAGTTAGCTTCTTCTATTTTGAATTCTTAAACTATATCTTATAGGTATTGACTGTTTTGTGGGGGGATAGAAGAAAGAATGTGGGAGTATTTTAATTCTTCTCAATGTATCATGTATTTCAAATATAATACAAGAATTACTACCTTGATAAGGACCAAATTTTAACATTTGCTTGACAAATGTTATGTTTTAATTTTAAAGTTCTTTTTACTGATCCAAAATGATGTTGTTGTACAAAGTAGTGACCTATATATGCTGGATGGGAGTACAAAATCAAAATCTCATTGTATAGCTTTCAGTCCTAATAGTCAAGAGAGTGGAGTATGATTTTATAATTTTCCAAGTTCTCAGAGCCAGTTGTAGTGCGACAATTCTCCATAAAACCTCTGCTATCAACTTAATTTGAACAGATAATAGGGATGAGATTAAAGTTTTACTTCACACTTATAATTTGCATCTTATGTCAAATTGATAATTTTAAATGATAAGAACTGGATTTTATTCACAGATTTACATTGCTTGAATGTGTTGAGCACAGTAATTTTAAATGATTTATAACATTTACATCTCCATAAGTTTGTTCAGTGATGTAAAGAAACCACATTGTATTGACCTTACTATTAAAATGTGCTGTTTTTTGTTGCTTCAAGTGTTCAATGATTTTCAATTATTCACATTTACTAATTATAAATGCCCCGTAAATAAATGAAATATAAGTGAGAAACTAAGATATTTTTAATTAATTTTATACTTTTCACCCAAAGAAACACAGTTTTTCTGTATGTTCATTACTTTGAAACATAATTTTATAGTTAGAATTATATGCCAGTAACTGACATTCATAAATTGTAAATTTTGTATCCATATTACATGAGCACAGATTGGTAAAAAGATAATTTTAAACAAATCTTTTCAACTTTTAATGTATATATTTTGAGTATGTTTGTTGTACATTAGTATGGGACTTCAGGTACTCTGTTGCTGTTATTAACACGTTGACTGCTGTGTGAATCGCAGATACTTCACACTTGCTATAGTTAGGTACACCGCATGAATCGCGGATGCTTCACACGCTCGTTCTTCTTTGAGGCAGCATTCCTCAGCATTTGTTTCACACTAGAATGTTTTATTTATGTAGGTTAATACTTCTCAGTCTCCTGGACAAATACCATGTTATAGCGCATAGAAATGTTTTATGTGAAGTGCATATTTCTGACTAGCTTAAGAGATATTTCTTTTATGCAGTCAAAATTAGTTTTAGATTTAAAATTGTTTTTGGATATTCTAAATATAAATTGGAATAAATTGGAAATGGAACTACTGGATTTTGTTTCAAGAATATATTTTTTCTTCTTTTAAATAGGATTTGTTCACTTTACTTCATAGCCATCAGAAGAATGTTCCAAGGGTTCTTCATCAGACAAAAATTCATTTAAAATATCTTCCACACGCTTTTGCCTTTCTTCGTAGTCACCCATAGTCAAAAATAAACACAAATTGGCAAACAATTACTCAGTCACAGATTCATCAGTTTAATGACAAGTCGCAAATGCCAACACACAGGTAATATTGACATACTACATTCCGCAATAAATGATAAGATATGAAAGGTATTTGACATAATCAGCAGGTCTAACTCAAGAAAAGATGCTGCAACCAACGTTAACTAATTGTTGTGAGTTTCGAGAATTGAAGTTGCACTGTCAAAGACGCTTGCACTGTGTGATGCGAGAAAGAAATTTAGCTTGCAGGGTAGCACGACCCAAGGGCGATTCAAGCTTCTAATTAAAAAAAAAAAATAATCAAAAATGATGTTAGTTATTAACAAAAACATTATCTTTTGCTCTTTCACATCCACTGAAGCACAAAAAATGATTTGGCCCGGGGCTAAGAAAAAATCTTTAGTTTTGAGACAGTCAACGAGCTAATGAAACAATTATAACAAATCCCACCTCTGTTTCACAAAAATAAAATCTCACAAATAATAACAATAACAAGTTGCTTTGAACTATTTTCCAATGTATTGTATTTCTCAATTAGAAAAATGATTCTGGTAAGTTCTTCCTCTCAGGAAAACTTGTCTGTGTACCAGCAGATAACACCGAGACCGATGCTATGCCACAAGATCGATGAAGTATCTCTTTGAGAGAGAGATCAGGATGGTATGCCAAATAGTATGCCATTGCTCCAATGAATGCATCTCCAGCTCCCTGAAAGAAAAATATAATTAATTAACATATAATAATAAAAGTTCTCTTTCCATGAGTAACACACAACAATTTTATTACTTCCCTGTTTACTTATTTGAGTTATTTATAAATTGTATTTGTAATTGGATAGAGTTGTTTTGCAACATTCTCCAGTGCAATTAATTCTCTGAACTATCCCAGCCAATAATGGGAAACAATAGTTGGTCAAGCACAAAATTGTAAAAGATGACTAGAAGTCATATTGAGTGTAAGAGGCCCTAGACTTTATGGTTTTTAAGTGTTTCATTTGGTAAAGTAATAATGTTTTTGTCATAGTATTATATTTAACACAGTTAAAATGCATAGAATTTCTTTTGAAAGAGAAGAAAAAAATAATTTGTTGCAAAAAAAGCGATTAAACTGAACACATGAGAGACCATACCGATCAAAGTGACCAAAGGAAAACTGGAGAAATCCAGGCCAGGATGGGGCTGCAGTTCCATTACTTCAAATAAAAGGTGAATAAGAATTTTTAATTTTCAAAGTGAAAGTTTACAAAACTTTCAAGTATAAGATTTAAATATTTTCTGACTAATTCTCTTCTGTATTGGATGCTCTTAGTGGAGAGACCCAAAAATATAATGCCCTATTGTAAATGGCAATAATGGGCAACCATTCTTTTGTTATGTATGTGACAGAAATTTATAGCAAACAAAAATAAAATAAAACTCTGTTAACACATTTACATTATTCAATATAAAGAATATAGTTTCCTTTACATGTATACTAATTTTGGCTCATGAATGTTTCCTAGTTTTCAACTATTATTTTTTATATTGCTGTTATACATGTGACATTAAGTTATCAATGCTCAATTTGGTAAAATTCTATTAATTTTCTCTTAAATAAAAAAAAGTCTCATTCAAGTATAACAATCAATAAATATTTCACTAAATTATTTCATATGCTTGTTAAAAATTTTACTGTATTTTCTTTTTACAAATGTGACAAGTAACACAAACACACAAAAAACATTCTTAATTTAAAATTGAAGTTAAGTTGTTCTCAAGACTAAGTTAAACAAATAAGAAGAGCTATTTATCATTTATACAGCAAAAATGAAAACTAAGTGGTGCTTAACTCGCGCTTGCATCATTAGTCGAGTTCCCTTAGGGTTAAAGATCTGAATTATGAAAGGATAATCATATCGACATTAATGTCTTTGGAACCTCCCAAAACTCATTTGAAATGAATTTTCAAGTGACACTACATCCCCAGTTGGTGTCATCCTATTAAGGTGTAAAAATTTTGAAATTAAAAATAATCCACCATTTCCTGCAATTTACACAATTTTTCTTGAAATATGAAAGTGTAAAGTAAGGATTCTATTGTAGTGATTTAATTTACAATAGCTCCAAAATTAGAAATAGAAAATATTAAGCATTATTGTATTTCATTCCAAAGCAATACAAAAAACTGAATGCTTTAAGTCTTTGCTAATGAAAATCTGTAGATATTAAACACAGAATGTTTTTTGCTAAAAACAAACAAAAAAATTTAAAGTGTAATTAAAATAAAAATTAAATTTAAATACTTTTTCTTGAAATCTGAAAACCTAAAAATGAATTTAATTAATTATTTTTCACCCATTTTAAAATTACCTAATGAAAATAACATGACAAAACAATTACATTAAATGTTTCGTCATCCATCGAAACTTACTGTAGTGTCAATAGCTTGAACTTTCTGAACAGGGATATGGTGAGACTCAGTATCACCAACAGACTGAAAAACAACCCCTTGAGATCCAAGAGTTATAACCACTGTCTTGCAACCAAATTCTAGAAATTTTTTGGCTGCAATCTTTCCATCTTCTACAGATGTCACAGGAACCCCACTCATTTGCTCAGCCTGAGAACATGAAGATTATTTTTCATAAGAGTTACCTTTTGAATTTAGAAACTTAAAATTTATTATTTTTCAAAATTCTGTGATAAACAAGACATGTTAATTTGTTTAAAGGATTAGTTTATTTTCAAATTCTACTATTTCTCAGCTTTTTCTAAACTTTTACATATTGTAGTAAAATTATAGAATACACCTTATCTTGACAGGTCAACATTTATAAAACTAACACTAAGAAAATGTTTTTGTTTTTTTCTTGTAAAACTTTGCTCATTGTTTGAAGTCGAAAATGATTTTAACAGAAATATAAAGGATACAAATTAATCTATAAAGTGCAAAAATGAGGTTAATGGTTTTAAAGAATAATTTTCCACTATTGAGAATAAATGGTAGAGTAAATGGCAAATAGCAAGTGAGGTGGTTGGACCATAGTCCGTAGACAGCTATATGAACAACTTCAGCAATTAGATTTCTGATCTGAGATAGTACATTCCTTCCCTCCCTTTCCCTCTAATAAAGGAAATGAACTATGCCAAGGGAAAAAAAATCTGAGAAATCAAAGGCAAAAAATTAATTTGATGCAAAATAAAAACAAAGTAAATATAAGGGATGTAAAAATGAAAATGTTTTTCTCTATTGAAGTTTAAGAACATAGTTCATGTAAAGAGAAAAACAATAGAGATCAAGTACAGTTTAATGAGATTGTTATGTAGAAATTAGAATTTAAAAAAATTAACATGACTTTAGCAACAATCGTTAAATTTTTCTAGTAAAAGTATACAAGTCATCATCTTATCTGGGCATCCCATGGCATAGTGCATAGCGCACATGCCATCTACCTCTGGTAATGCTCGTTCAAATCCCGGTTGATCCAAGTAGAATTTGCTGTGGTGGACATAACTGATTTGCGACAGGTTTTCTTCGGACACTCCCGTTTCCCCTGCCTTCTACCACAACATTCACCTCATTCGCACATCAACCTTGTCATCCCTGTCATTAGGAGACTCACTGAGAACATGTAGTGGTCATGTACAATGACCAGGGCGTACAGGAACTATTCTACTGTTCTGTATACTATACATCATCTAATCTTATCTTCTCAAAGTGGAGTCCTGTACATGGTACTCAAAGAATATACAATGCTACAATTACTAACCCAAAAATTTTGTCCAGGGGGAAAACCATTTTCACTATTTACAAATCTCAACCCATTAAGAATATGTCAAGTCAGGGAAAACAGGATCAAGGATGAAGATTTAATAGATCTAAAGAATATATAAAAAATATTTAAGTTTAAGGCAGATAAAAGTAGTGGAAGTTAGTAAAACTGATAATGGTTTTAGAAATTACTTAAAATTTAAATGAAATTTTAACTTCTTTTATTAACAATTAATAAATTATTGCTTTTCAGCCCAGCTACACTTAAAACATTTAATAATAATCCGTATAAGTAACCTATAAACTATAAAAATTAACTGTCTCTATGATTTGGATTGAGAGCTTAATACAAGATCAATTTTACTGTTTTGCCATTGAAAAAATTATTGTGTTACATTTTTCTGGTTTGATAAAAAAACTAGAAATATATTCACAAGACACTTTTCAAGATCTTAAAATTTGATTTTATTCCATGTGACATCATTCATGAGGGTATAATGGAAACTTTCTTTTCATGCACAAATTTGGGTATCTAAAATTTTTAGGATGACAATAAGCTACAACAAGGGCATCAGTTTGGGACTCCAGGTATATTCTTCACTCTGCTCAAACTCTAATTCAGAGGGAATTAAAAATGGTATTAAATGAAGTCTGAATAAGATACTATATTCATGCACACCATTACCATCCAACCTAAATTGTCTACAATTGTGTGCAAGTAAAAAGGGATAAATTGCAAGTTAAGGGAGGAGCACTCCATTAAAATTTCTGCTCTCACGCAACTCATGAGATGTATCAATAAACACACACTTTCTTTGTTCTGCTTGCAATAAAATTTCAGCTAGCGATGATAAATGTTTTCTCCCTGTAGAAAAACGCAGAATAGAATAAGCTATTTTGGTATAATTAACTTACATGTATGTCATCTAGGCATTATATATTCGGGATTTGGTTGGTGGGTTGATTCAGTGGGTTTTTATATAATATTAGTGTTTGGCTATGTCCTTTGGTAAATCTAGGAATATTGAGTGCTTTAAAAAATCAGCAACTGTTGAAATTATTAAAGATTTAGCTATTATTCTTGATTGTTGATTCTTGACTATCATTTCATTTTCATTTTAAATATATTAAACTTGAGATATCAAAGAGAATTAATTTTATAAAGACTTCACTACTAAATTTTCTGCACTTAAATCTTTTAGGTTTCTTTATTACTTGTATGTACATTCACTCACTTCAATATTCAGTCACTCTTTCCCACCTGACTTTTCTGATTATTTTTACAAGATAGGTTGGTCAAAAAACAGCAATGGTCAAAACAAAAAACACAAGTATATAATAGTTGCAGGTGCAAGAATGAAAAAGAAATCAATTAAACAGAAACATGAAAAAGAAAAATATCTTTTTAAGCAAAAAATTATTACACTTTAATATTTGGTCATTTCTAAAACTAAAAAAAAACATTCTAAAATTTAAAAAATTAGATAGGGAGATAATCTCAATACTCCACAGATAACCATTATTTTCAATACTTTTGAACCAAAAAAATGATTTGGCATATTTGCTGTAATTTTTTTAATGTAAGCAAGATGCCAATTCTGCTGTAAATTGATGTTTCAGTTCTTTGTTTGTACAAATAGGAACATTTCATAATCAGGCTTTCAGTTCACCCCACAAATGCTCAATAGGGTTTGGCAACTGGGGGTGGGGGATCTATTATCTTTGAGCAATTATATAGAAGCCAGATGCACACTATATATGGTTTATGTTTCGGATCGTTGTCTTGGTAAAACTTAAAACAGTTCCGTATTCCAAGTTTATCCACACTTCAATGCAATGTACCCTTTAGAGTATGGAGATACCCTTCCCTAATCATAGTTTCTTCAATAAATCTCAATTCGCCAACTGCAGCCAACAACATGCACCACCTCACCATGACACTTCCTCTGCCGTGTTTCACTGTCTGCTGAAGATTCTGCATTTTCATTTCTTTGTTGACCTTGTGTCACACTCTTGCTCTCCCACCACACTGCCATAAGCTCATTTTACTTTCATCAGCAAACAGAACGTCCAACCACAATTCTGGCTCCTTGTTTACATATTGTTTTGTGAATTCCATCCTTTTCCTTCCGCTCACATCACTTATAAGGCTTTCTCCTGGCTTCTCTTCCATTGAATTCCTCGTTCCGTGACACTCTCCACACGGTTTCGGGATGCAACTTTTTTCCACATTCCTCTAACTCCTAGTAATTTTTTGGGCACTTATATGTGAATTTTTTTCACTTTCTGTACGAAAACTCAATCATACATTTCTCACGTATGCTGCATTTAAAGTGGGTATACCTATGATTATATTGCGATTCAACATTTCCTTAATATCTATACTATAGAATCACATATAAAAAGAAATGACATTTTTTTTCATATAGAATAATGAGAAATGAAATATATTGTCCACAAATTTTCAAGAAATTTAATTTTTGTTTACCATTTCATTCCTTGAGATTGAAGGATCGATGACTATAGTGACAATGCAACAAACAGTGCTAGGTGGAGTCCCAGTCTGTTTGGCTATTTAAAGCTCCAATCGCAACAATTTGCAGCGACTGGAACAGTATTAACAAATGACCTCTCCGCCTTGTATTGCTGACCTACACTACAACCAGGAGCTTCTTTACAGCATTCTGAACATCATTCTTATCAAAGTAAACAGGTAAAACAAAGTGTGGGTCAATTCTGAGATTTCCAATTTCTTTTCAGTCGATTACACTAAGAAATTTTTTTTCATTGCGGCTTTAGGGCTTGCCAATGTCTGGGTTTTATAGTCCTTACACAAAGAATGACCCACATACATTTCCAATATACAACAACAAAAGTGAATCCTCATTTTCTCAAAAATCTCTTATGTGTCCACCAAATTCAGCTTTAATACACAATACAATTATACAGATACAGAAAATAATTATTTAATGGTGAAACAAAGTATAAAAGTGCTAAACTCACTTCAGTTTCATTCACACAAAATATATCCGATTCAGTATAAAGGAGAGGATCTGGATTTGATATGGCTGGAGCAGCATTCACAACTCTTTTAGCTAAAAAAGAAAAAAAAAAGAATAAGGAATTGATTAATATTCATTATCTTCATAAGACATTACAGAGATATTTTCAAATCTCAAATAAATAAAAAAATTATTCAACTTCCAAATTTGTGTTTTGTTTTTGATGAACATGTCATTCCGACAGCTAATCTTCATTCTATTATAACACCGTATTCCTGACCAATGAGATATATAATTGCCATAGGTACCAAAAGGCATAGGGTAACCAAGAACAAGAACACAATAGCAATTGGATATGATACATAATCCAGTGTATCATGCACTAAGAAAAACATTTCTACAAAATGCTACTTGTTTCTTCATTTGCTTCAACAACTAGTTCTTTAAGTTCTTCAAGAATTTAATTTCATTTTCATTATATTCAACAAAAATTTAATGCAGCACACACTGTAGTAAATTTGCAAAACATCCAGAAGGATTCAAAATTCAATAAAACCATTTCCCTATGTCCTAGCAACTTGCAGTTTTATGCAATCGATTCCTTACATTCATCCATCTTATCAAATTCCTAAACTAATCATTTTCCTCTTTTTTGAATTGTTTTATTTGGTCAAGAAACTATTTTCAAATTGGCAACTCGTGCATTTGATTCCCTTCATCAACTATTATGAAATGAAATTAAGCAGATTTGCACCAATTCCAAAATTGCAGTAGTAAATGCTTATTCTATCAGTTTGTAGCTTTTTACAACAGTCTTAATTATATTATATTCAATATAATCATAATATTTACTACCATAAAAATCTTGCCAAGATTTTTCTAAAGAAACAAACATGTGACTATGAAAGAAAAATGACGAAGGAAACTGGATGCCCTGCTACAAGTAATGTTGCCATTCTTGTGTCCGTCACTGCATAAGGAGTTAGAATTAGAAACAGAATATTACTGCCACAATAAGAATAATGTCCTACTTTTAATACTATGGTATAAAATTATATTTTGTGATTAGATATTATTTTCCTCCTTCCCACCCAAACTATCACAAAGAGTTAGTCACTACTCCTTTAAGAAATAACTCTTGTTGTGTAAAGTCTATTCTCCTACACCCAGCTCTCTTGCTAGCTGGTCATAATGAATCAAGCAGAATGCAATACATTTAGTGAAGGAATTTTCCTAGGCAAGCGTTGTTGCACTGCATGTGTATGAACTACAGAGAGTTTTACACTACACTTTAACCATTAGGGATCTAATGACCTTGCTGTTGACGAGCCATAAAGCCCCACAAAAAGAAAAAAAACTTTAACCATTAAATATTGTTTTAAATAATTTAATTAATTGATACGGCATTGCGTCCTATTTAACAATCTTGCTCACTACGTAACTTTTTCAAGTAATTTCTCACAAATGCATGTGTGTGTACAAGCATGTGCATGTGTGTACACTAATAGTGTGTGTGTGTGTGTACACACGCCCGCGTGCAGACACACGCACACACACACATCTGCGTGCGCGCCCAGACACCCGCATGCACCCGCGCCCGCACACACCCGCACACTCACGCGCACGCACACACTATGTGTGTATACTAATGTGTGTGTGTGGGTACACGCGCACGCACGCTCTTTTACGCACGCAGATACATTTGTTGTAAGAAATTACTTGACAAGTTATAAAGTGAGCAAGATTGTTATATTTTGGAATGACGCAACGCACAGACCATTCCCAACTCTTTGTATTTTTTTGTATACTTCTATATTGTCATTTCTAGAATTAATAATAAATCTAGCTGTTTATTTAATAGTTTATACAGAAGCAACAAGAAAGGAAATCATTTTCTTATTCAATTGTTAAATCATAACCAACATTTTTTTCAAATTATTTGTACAATTTAAATGATAAAAGAGATGTACAATATAGGAATGGATCTAGTATTAAATAAAAATGTTGGTAGTTTACCAAGCAGGAAGTGAAATGGAAACATAATCTATTATTTCTATAACAGGTGTATGATTAAAATAAGACAAAAATGGCATTTGTTAACTCAAAACAGCTTCCATGGAAATTGTTTTGTTTAAAATATTAACTAATATACTACATTTACTAATATACTAATATGTCTGCAAACTCGAATAATGTGGTTAGGGCTGTAATGACCTGAATGTCAGCGATACGTTAAATCCCTATAAAAAAATTGGAAAAAGAGGGATCGAGCCATCGGAGTCACCTGACACTGGATGCTCGAAGAGGAAGAAGGAAAAAAAGGAAAAAGAGGGAGGATAATTTTTTATTAGCTTTAAATTAAGGGAATGCAAATTAGAAATAGGAAAACAAATTAACTTTTTTCTCATCCATTTGGAAGGGATTGACCCACAGGCTAGAACACTCCAACTTTTTGGCATTGGCACTAGAAAGAAGAGATGTGGCGTGCAACTTGCTTAGACTAATAGACTTGATACTCATTTTACAGCACAGTGTGGGAGTTAGGTTATGCTAAGGTATGAATAAAAATTCCATTACTTCATTGGGGTACCCCAACTTAAGTTAACACCTCAATACTCATAGCAACTGAGACACTGATGACTATAAAAAAATTAATACACCTGAACTATTATTAAGAAACAAACATATTTGGGAACAGAACAAATTTATGATCATATCACTAATAATATTTATAACCATCCATAAAAAAACAAATTGAATAAACTGAATCCTATTCTCAAAATAACCCTTCAAATTTTTCAGTCCTATCTGGATCACTGTTACATTATTCCATGTGTCAACATTTTAAAAAAAACAAAAAACCTTATGCATACCTCTTCCTTTTGCAAGCAGAAGAGCAGCTATTGTTGTCTCCACGGGAGTTTCCATCTGGAATAATATGACATTTGCTGCCTGAATAATTTTACTAGCAGCATTAACATCATTTGCAGAAAGTTTTAAGTTTGCTCCAGGCACAATGACAATCTGGTTTTCACCTGCACAAATTACAAAACAAATAGACTCCCAGGCTAAAAATAAATTCAGTTGATAGTCAGCTAGATGTTGAATTTATCCTATTTTATAGAATAAATTCACTTAGTTCTTATGTATTAATAATAAATTTTTTTATTTAACAGTTTTATTGCAATGAAGATACATAACGTTTATCTAAAAATAGTTTCAACAATTTTCATTCTTTTCTATTTCCTTTCAAACCACACGGATAGAAAGAATTCTCCAAAATTTGAAAGTCAAATGCAACCGAACTAATTTCAGCCCAAAGTAAACACAACCAAATGTACAAATTGTACTGATAGTTCAACCCCTAATTCAGTGGCTGTTGGCGTAGACAAAACCTTAAGGGAACATGATACAAAATTGGTTTTCTTGTCTCTCAGATAACAATACTTTAAACCACTTTATTGTTAATCTACACTGTTCTCCATCGAACTACGAAGAAATTTTTAAAAAATTTGCTCAAAAGAATGTCGTCTTGATAAGTTATGGAGAAGTTCTGAATTTTTCCTCCTTTCTGTTATAGGATAGTTACAAATTTCAAATTTGCCACATCACAAAAGTGGGGGAATGTAAAATAAAACTACCTATTTTGTGAAAAATTCTCTTCATAAAAATAAACAATGTAAAATATCCTACTATCTGCTCATGTACATTTTCTGTCAGATGGATAATTTGCCCATTAAGACATTCAATTTAAGCTCAAGAATGTTTAAAATCATTGAGTAATTCTGAATTTTTGCTCAGAATTTTGAAATAGAGAAATAATTTTGATGATCAAATGTATTTAAAAAATCTATCTCATAATGGAAATGCATCAGCTAAAACAACTAGGATGGAGGCATGTCGAAGTTTTCTTCACATAATTATTTAAATCACCAAATTTATTGTATTTTTTTCATTTCTCCCACATTTTCCACATTGTCTGAGGTGGTAAGTTAAAATTCGTAATCAAAACTCCATAAAACTGAACAGAACATACAATCAGTACTTCTTCAAAATGTTCAGGAAATTTGTATAGTATTCGACATTTACCTTAAAAAAAAAAGGAAGGAGAGGAGGAAGAAGAAGAAAAGGCTACTGATGCAAATAGTAAGATCAGATCTAAAAGTACATTGCTTTCACTTCTAACAAAAGAAAGAGCATTTTCTCAAATGTTTTTTGTTTTCTTTTCTTTTTATTTATAATACTTCCTGAATTATATTGAGGTGACAAACTTGACTTAAAATTCCTTGTCTGTGCAAAATTAATTATAAAATAAAATCAGTGCTACTATATGTTTAATTAAAAGAGTACGTACCACTTTCAGCAACAATAATCTGAGCCATTCCCGTGTGATTGTCACTTGTGATATCAACATATTGAGTATTAATACCTTCACGTTGCAAAGCTTTTTGGTACTCATAGCCAAATGTATCATCTCCAAGCTAAAAATAATAATATACACACTAATCAATAAAAAACATCTCAACTTTCTTGTTTTTAACACAAACAAACACACACACACAAAATTTATCTGCCAATGAAGGTATCACTTCACCTCAGTGGTCCCCAAAATGATTTATTCAACACCAATATTGGTCGTTTTCTTTTTGTAATGTTTACATGTTCTTCATTCCCACCCCTACATATATATGTTTTGAATTTAATCAAGTAGTAATGGAAATAAGAGGAATATGGCAATTTAAGGAAATTCCTTAAAGATAGATAATTGAAGTAGTAATTTCTACGTTGATAGGTGCATGAGAAGGTTAGAAAGCAAGGGTTCATACATAGGGAAAAAAAAGAAGAAGAAGAAGAAGAAATGCACTTCACGTCTTTCTTAACAAAACGTTCTATGATTCTTGACATTCACCTATACAATCTCAAAAAGGATGACATTGGATCTGTATTTACTGACTCCAAATCAAAAATAAATGCATATCCAAGTCAAAATCATAAAATTGGCTTAAAAATTCAAAAATACCTACTTCATAAAAATCAACCAACTTCCATTTACCCTCAAGCACATGTGCCGAATTGGAACAAACACATGTGTAGGGTGGATTCTACCCCAAAGTAAATATTGTTTAAATGAAGTTACTTGTTTTAATTATCATATCATATTTTTTTTATCTCAAAGAGAAAGATTTTTATAATGCTATTTTATTATTACTTACATGTTGGAAATAATCTTTTAAACTGACAAATGAGATCTATGAACAGCACTTTTTTTTGAAACTTTATGCTACATATGAAGAAAAAATGCTATATATTTTTAGCCCCTTCTTTTTTCAGAACTGGAAAAACCTTTTTTGCTAGAGGAAGAGTGAAGCAAATAATTAGTTTAGTAAAAATAATGTTTTTATGTAGTAAAATTTTAAGTAAATTTTTTACAATCGGTGAGGAAAAGTAACTTAGAACATGTTTTAAAATGTTAAAGATTGTTGCATCCATGCAGAAACAAAAAATGCAAGTAATTTTATATTTTATTGATGTAGATTCATACCTTTGATCACTCGAGACAGAATCTAATCATTTTGCATCACACTATCGAACAAGTTTCTTATCCTCTCCTGCTCTTTAATAAATCTATCCATTCATCAAACACGCACACTTATCTGCTCCAAAAAATCAAGTAAGAAGTTCAAAACACTGAAGTAATAAGAAAATTAAACAGAATAAAATGGAAACTTCAAAGTATGTGAATGATACTCTTGCTCTGATAATAAAATTCTTTATGTTCTTAAGGCTCTTATGTTCGTGTCAACAACGTACCGCTTGTCCTTTTTAACAACTAGAATTGCCTCTCAGCCACTCTACCCCAATCCCCAAAGCTGGGGCTGAATAGGGTGTCTGACCAAGATGTGAGGATGGACATTTAGAAAGTGACGCTCCCTTTCAAGCGTGGCACCTCGGAGCATTGTGGCAACTGGAAATATTTTGTAGCGAGAACACACATGTGGGGCGGATCACACCTCCACACAGTAAACAATGGCTCTTTGACGGGAGGATAAGTGAGCGAAAACCGATTAAAGCTCAAGTTCCGGGTTGGAGATATACACAGAGTTAAATGGTGAACAAAGTAAAATTAACAGTTTAACAAACAAAACATAGCTGTGAGGTTGATTCCACCCCAGCATGTGAGTTTAAAGGTTAAGGGTTCATACTCTCCAAAAGGTATTTATCTTTTAGGGGTCTTGTTTACTGAGTACACTTAAGTGATTTTTGGTAACAGATAGAGAAAACACTGACAAAATAACAACTACTCTAGGGCAAAGTATCAAATGTTAGAGGGCTAGAATGAAACAGTTTAATAATCCCTCTAGCAATTCATTATTGAATTCCAAAACAGGATCACAAATCAATGAATATTTAAGATCAACTAAAGTCTGTCAATTAACAAATTGAATTTTCGAGAGAAATTACTTTCAAAATAGTCATTATAAATGAATTTTCCATACAACCATGTTCAAATAGATGGCATTTCAAATGAAATTTTGTTCAAGTTTTAAATCAAAGAATGAATAGAATATATTCTACTATCCTAGGTGATTTTGGAGTATGTCAGATCGCAGCACAACATTTCTAAACCATCGCAAACATGACTTTTAAGCTAATTAAATATGAAAATTGATTAAAACAGACCCAGCTATTGGGAGCAGAACTATGTAAACTTTAGTGAATTCTTGGTTATTGATCTCACTATTCATAATTATTTAGGAGTTATTGAGTTAAGGTCAGAAGATATTAATACAATATTTATAAAGCAGACATTTCAAAAATTTTACTTTTTCTTCATCAGGGCTAGAATGAAACAGTTCTACATGTGATCCCCACACAAAAACCAAAAGTTAAAACAAAATAAACAACTTTCAGGTATCTACACCAACACTATAATAAAATTACATTAAAAATAACACCCACCTGTATATCCTATATTACTCATCGATCTGCCAACACCACACCACACAAACTATTCTATACATATCACCATCATAACTTATTAAACTTGTTTGCAATGAACAACTAATGTAACAAATTATCAATATTACCAAGTAACCCCAGACCAGTTCTCTGTAAAACCATCCCCAGTCCTCATGACTCATGCTGCATTACATTACTAACATGCCTAAAAACTGGCCTCCTCCTCTGCTGACTCAAACCGTATTGCATTGCTAGCTTTGACACCCAGATGAATCATATTTACACAACCACTCAACAGGTTCATTTAAGAGATGTACCAATATCACATTATTAGTTTCAAACACAATCATTACATACTAATTATAATCAAACATAATATACATTAATTCTAATACTATCCTCACTTATATACTGAGAATCTAAGAATCATATATTATTCAATAATTTAATAATTATTTACATTTCACACAATGTTATTCAACAATAATTGTATTGACATAGAATTAACATTACAGCTTACAACTCACTTGCAACGAACTACTAACGTAACAAATTATCAATATTACCATGAACCTCGGACCAGTTCTCTTTAAAACTGTCCCCACTCCTCATGACTCATGCTACATTACATTACTAACATGTCTAAAAACTTGCCCCCTCAAAACTAAGGTACATACAAAAATTAGTTTGGTAGAATTTATGGATCTTTTTAATATCTGGTGTAAATCTATGTTACAATGGTAATTTTTTTAGAATGGTTGATGGCGTAGCCATGGTTCCCCCGTCGCTCCTATTATTGCTGACATTGTAATGAACACCTTGCTTGACGATGTTATAAATAAGTTAACATTTAAAATTGAGATGCTTTTCAAATACATTGATGATTTGTAATTAGGAGTACTGATGGGAAGCAATGAAATTATAATTATCACATTTAACCAATATTATAATAAACTTAAATTTACTATTGAAAATGAAGTTCACAATAAGTTACCTTTTTTAGACTTATTATTGATCGGGAAAGACAATGGTTCAATTGATATAGATTGGTACAGAAAAGAAAGCAATTAGATACTTGCAATATAAGTCTCATCATCCATTAAATCAGAAAATTAATACAGCCTTCGGACTAAAATTTAGGGTTCTCAAATTGTCAGATGAACAGTTTCATGCCAAAAATTAAAAAATTGTTTCTAAAATAATTTGGACAAATGGCTTCCCTAAAGGGCTCATTAATAAAGTATTGTATACTTCTAAAAAAGAAAACCATAATTTGAAGGACAATACCTGTAAACAGTATAAATCTATGACTATGTCAAAGGTCTATCTGAATCTTTAGGTAGAGTATTAAAAACAAATCTCAATCAAACTGTAATAAGTTACACTAATAAGAATAATTTAGGTAATGTGTTATTTTCTAAACTAAAAGTCAATTAAAAATGAAGAGAGGAATAATGTTGTATGTAGGGTTTCTTGCAATGATTGTAAGGTTGTGTATATTGGACAAACCAGTCAAAAATTAGCCAAGCGTATGACCCAACATTGACTGTAAGAAAATAGATCCCACATGTACATTAGGAAACATGCTAATAATGCTTCTCATAACTTTAATTTTGATAAGGTAGGTATTTTGGACAATGAGTGTATGATTAAGAAGAGATTGTTTAAAGAAATGGTGCACATTGCTAAGGGAAACACACATGTAATCTTAAATCTAACATAATGTCAGTAGTATATATGCCAATATTATTAATAAATGTAAGAGAAATGAATTATGTCTATATCATGGATTGAATTAATTATAATATATAGTAACTTGTGTTATTAATTTTATTAAATAGAAGCATAGTTTATTGATACTGTCTCAAGTGTTAATAATAATAAATCAATATAGTTTGATTCTTAGACAGTCAATATAATATGCAATATGTTATGATGGTGATATGTATAGAATAGTATGTGTGGTGCGTTGTTGGCAGACTGATGAGTAATGTACAGGTTGGTATTAATTTTAATGTAATTTTTTTGTAGTATTGGTGTAGATACCTGAAAATTGTTTATTTTCTTTTAATTTTTGGCTTTTGTGTTTTTAGTGGTGATTACATGTGGAACCTTTTCATTCTAGCCCTGATGATAAACATAAAATTTTTGAAACGTCAGCTTTATAAATATTGTATTAATATATTCTAACCTTAATTCAGTAACTCCTAAATAATTATGTAAACTTAGTAAACTTCACTGTCAAAAACACAAACCACATATGACCACATGGGGGGCAATAAACTACATTACTCTCCGGAAACAAGCAAGGGACCATCCCATCAATTCCAATCAAGGGTCCCTGGGCAGTGGCGGTTTTTAATATTTACAAAAGAAATTATTTAATAAATACATCCTATTATTAATTAATTATTCAAAATAAATTATGGATATTAGTACAGTAAAAATTCAGGATTAATAAAACATAAGTATTAATGACATTTCCACCCAAGAAAAATCCGCCACTATCTGGAGGGAAATTCGGGCAAGGATGGGGCTACAGAGACAACGTACATAACCGTGCCAAGTTGCGTACAGTTAGAAATAAACAAATAAAAACAAAAAGGAGTAAAATCAACATGCATGAAAAAGGAATTTAATCAGTATCTAGAGTACTATAACAATGGTGTGATAAAGTATAAGAGATATTAACATCACTTACACCATCTGAAGTCATTTGGAAATCAATATTTATGAGGAAACTGAAACTCTCATTAACTTCTTTTATTAAAATCTGTAAATTCTTTCACATTACAGAAACAATAGCACATTAAAAAACTTTAAACTGTGGATTTAAAGAGATTCAATTTATTTATAACTTTTAGATTTTAGAAGGGAATTATACAAAACTATTCCTGAATGACATGGATAATGTTATATCAGTATTAATGATGAATGATTTGACTAAAACCAAAACAAGAGGTTAGATAGAACTTTTTGCGCATTGACATGTTTACATAGTAAATTTGTGTCACCAGCAAAAAGAACCATTTTGAAATCGGGCATGGTGAATGACATATCATTTACGTACAATAGAAAGAGGATAGGGCCTAAAATTGAACCCTGAGGAACTCCGCAAGTAAGTGGTTTTGTTTCTGAAAGATAATGTTGAGATACTTCATTTTCAACATGGGAAATTTCAACTTGCTGATCTTTCAAGTAGGAAGTTAGCCATTGATGTGCCAATTCACGAATGCCATATGAGTGCTGTTTTGAGAGAAAAATTTCATGATCCATTACATCGAAAGCTTTGATAAATCAAGAAAAATACCCGGTGGATTATCTCCACAGTCAAGAGAATTGGTTACATCATTTAGAAAAGAAAATATGGCGCTGTTCGTTGAAAGGGATTTTCTGAAACCGACTAATCATATGTCCATCAGTGTTTACAGGAAACTCCAAATAATACATAGTATACAAATATACTATGAACAAATATTTTAAAGATACAAACATATCCATTTCTTTTTTTAATTTAAAGAATAAATTAACACACAACTTCGGGCAGGTAAATGATGAGCTAGTAGTACATTCTGGGATCTCCTACTTTGATTGCACTAGCTCCCTACACCAAAAGTACACCATTTTCATTCAGGTCTGACACTTCAGAGAAAAATAACACACACAGTAACTCTGTAAAAAACCTTCATACTGTCTTGGTTTTCACCGATTCTAATTTCATCCCACATTAACATTTTCCCAGATTTACGAGGGTATGAACTAACCTCAGTTCAACAGATCTTGCTAATTAGAACATGGCACCAGTTGAGAAATTGATAATAACAATTTTGATTGAAAATATGTAATTTTTTCTCCCTTGGTCCTTGTCCTGTAGTGCGTCACAGTAAAGGTTATTAAATTAGATTTTACAGCACCTCTCCCAGCTGTATCTTAATTAGGAGAGCTCCCAGTGCAATTGAAACCTCCTGTGTAAAGCCATTTTTGGGCCTTTTTAAAGATTCCAAACAGATAAAAAGATTACAACAATACTGGCAATTTTTTTGGTCAATGCGATAACTACTTCCTCGCTAAATGTTATCAACATTTAAATGGTCATGAAACAAAAACTATAAAAACTGATCTGACAAGTAATTGCCCATTTCAAATATTCTCAACTATTTATTGCTTTGGATCCACTTAAG
The DNA here is from genome assembly GCA_002313205.1 of Laupala kohalensis. Classification (NCBI taxonomy): domain Eukaryota; kingdom Metazoa; phylum Arthropoda; class Insecta; order Orthoptera; family Trigonidiidae; genus Laupala; species Laupala kohalensis. The sequence goes on along the minus strand of NNCF01126653.1, from coordinate 586,070 downwards.
TTACGTTAGTACCTCAGTTGGAAGGAGTGTAGGGTAAAATTTCCCAACACTGACAAAAGAAAAGTATTTTGCACATTATAAAATTAAGATTATTCAGTTTCTAAATCAGATAATTGAGCAATATAACTCAAAATTATTAATTCAATTTAAAAAAATTAAAGCTATGAATTTAAAGCAAGAAATGTAGCTTATATATTTTAAGTTTGAAAGAAGCACATGAAAATAAAAAAATATCCTACTCTGGCTAGAAAAGCTGTCTTTGCTCCAAGTCTAGCAGCAGCAACACATTGGTTTGCTCCTTTACCACCAAATCCTTGTTGAAACTTGTAACCAGTTAGTGTTTCTCCTGCATGAGGCAACCGTGGAGCATAGCTGTGAACACAAATCAAATCCATTACATTTCATTCCAGACAAATTCTGCCAGTGAGTTACTGAAACAAATTGGGCACTTACAAAATAATGTGAAAAGTTGATTCAGATGGGAATGGGCTACGAGAAACATGGGAAATGTATTAAATACAAAATATTTAGTAAACCATTAATGGTTTTACTTAACAAACATGTCTACTGAACTGACTGTTTACTCCAGGAGAACAAGTTAAAATAATTTCTTTAAAGAAATACAATCAGTAGAAATATTTATACAGACTCAAGTACAATTATACGAGGACTGAAGTACAAATGGAAAAATACGCGGATATCTTAATAAATATTGAATGTTATCATTCACCATAAAGTGGAAGGTTTTCTTAACGGTTAAGAAGCAATAGGTATGATAATTGGCCAGTTGGTACAAGTCACGAAAAACATATTTTGTTTCAATTTCAAAGACTTGTCTTCACCCAATATCGATACACAACTTTGATGACGAAAATTTGAGTCAAGTAACACTTTTGTATTAAATTATTTTGTTTTTGTGTATCTTCTTCGTTTGTGGTCATTCGATAAAATTCTCACCTCACAAGGTCTATCATACAAGAGCCGACTACAACAACAAGTGGATTCGACATTTTAGTCTGCTTTGACACGTCAGGAATTCAGTAAGATTCTTGTTACATCATTCCACAAGAACACAAACAATTTTCACACTTCCATAACCTTATCTAACTCTCAAATCTGATCAGGAATCTGCGTTTTCAAACATTCTTATCAGCGTTATCAGGAGCGCGAAAGTGGTAGTAGATGAAAGTGACTACAATGTGCGTTAGAGAGAGATTTAATGATTTAAATACTCCAACGCAGTTTAGTCTACGAATCCACGTGGTTAGAATCATGGTGTTGAAGGGGATGGTACCTCCTACTCGCGCAGCCGGGTTACTACTTGAGACTGTCGCGCTGTGAAGGGGGCTTTTTGGCGCTCACCTTGCTTTCAGTCCGATTTTGCTCTGCGAGGTGTTAAATGCATCTACGTGTACGCTAAGCAGCCATGAACACCCACAAAACCATTAGATGGACAGTTTAGACGCGGCAGAACTCATCTATGGTTAAAATTGATAAAAATAAGTCGAAGTCTTAATAATATTTTTTCTATATCTTATGAGGTTTGTTCCACCAGCAATACCGGATAGTTCCGAACGGTTCCGAACTTTCCCGCGCATGCGCAGAAGCGAAATCCCAGTTGTGTGCTGTGACAATTCCGAACATTTTGTCCCAGTTCACAGTTCCAGCAGACGCCAGCGAAGAATTCCGAACCGTTCTGGAATTCTGTAGGGATTTTAAATTCGGAACTGTGGTTACGGTCGGTCACCCGCGTGGTTCGTAGGCGGTGGGGGAAATAAGCGGAAAGAAAGCTAGTATCACTCAATTGTTTGGCGGCGTTGTGTTAATTTTTCTTATAGGGACCCTACAGGATCAGTATTACTGTCATTACCTTATCAGAATGACATTAATAATTATCGTGTAAGGTGGAAAAAAACTGGAATGATGCCCGGTAATGACGAGAATCCGGATTTTCTGATTTCGACTCATCATTACTGGCTCGTGGTGCGGATACTGACATTAGTAATGACCGTGTAGGGTGGGCCATCAGTATTCCATCATTACTTAGTTAATCATATAACACGGTGTAGTCAACGTAAGTGCGAAAAAAAGAGGGGCTGTGAACTATCTGACCAACAATTAGAATCAAGTGAGACGTCTAGTGATACCGGTGATATTCTACATGACTTTATTGTGATGTATGAAACTTGACCCGAAATGTGGAACCGTACGAATTCTAATTACAAAAATAAAAGCCGGGGAAACGTCGCGTATGACAAACTTTTAGAAATTCTGATCCAATTAAAAGCCGGTGCTACTCGTGCCGACGTTATGAGAAAAATCAACACACATCGGTGTAATTATATAAAAGAGCTGAAAAAATAATAACTTACGAAAGAATCAGAGAGTAGCGCCTTTTTAAAGTTAGTGCTAATCTTAAATGGAATCAAGTTTGAATTACCTTCCATTCTTTCTTTGAGTAGGCAACAGTTTCCATTCAAAGTGTGAAAATGTACATTACAATAAAGTAAGTAAATATAAAACAGTATGTGCTTGTGTCTGAGTATTTTGAAATGTGTTGGGTAGGTACAAAAACACTATTTTCTAGCGTTATCAAATGACGGGTCAACTTTGAAAATTTATATTCGCAAATCTGTTAAGCCTCGGACATTGAAAATTTTCCACGGTGTTTCTGGGATTAGTTATTTATAAAATGTATTAGTTTTATTATTTTATCTTGGATTAAAAAATTCTTGTATTTTTTATAAAACCTTGCAATCTCTAGGTTTTCTGATCATACAATCTTCCATTAAACCTTAAATAATCGTATTTAAAAATAAGATAAAAATTAACAATTAGCTTATTAATAATGGTGCATGGTGATCTTATCTCTTGATACATCATGGAATACTCTGGGGTCGGGTGCGCAGCGGTGATATTCATGTTCTACTGCATAATGATCTTACGTGTTTTATAAAGAGAAGTAAAATCACAATGTACCAGTATTAATAAGCTAATTGTTCATTTTTATCTTATTTTTAAATACGGGTATTTTTACTTGTACTAATTTTACTAGATATATGTCATTTTGGAACTCCTGCTTGTTCACATTTTTCCAACAGAACTTGAAAATTTTGTTTTTGTTTTCTCCAGAAGAGGTTTTTACCGTGCAGTATAGTTTCTTAATAAATGTCGTTGTAAAATGGCATTGTTGACCTACTTTGACCGGAAACCTCATCATACAGAAGTCGAGTTGAGTCCGTCCCAACCCTACCTTCCAAGTTTATTTCATTCCACTAAACCGATTGAGGCCCTCCCAGGGAACACCACCTTAACGAAGCACTGTCCGGGTGGGTGGCGAGGGTTTGGGCGTATCATCGAAGCTGAGAGGTATTCCGGCGGTAGTGTAACTACCAGCAGGGCCACCCAAGCCGGACTGGTCTCAGCTGAGGTACCAGACGAAGTGTGTTCCACAACGACCTATCTTTCTCAACCAATCCCTCTCCCGTACCACCTGCTGCCTTGTAGGAGGAGGAGGGATCCCCAAAGGCTAAGGGAAGGAAAACCCCGACAGAAAACCAAGGGGGAGGGGGGCCTCTGTAGGCGTGGTGGAGCCAACCTCCCTAAGGGAGTAAACCTCAACAAAATCCTGGTCCTCCAAGTAGGGGGTTGGGCACATGGCTAACAATCAAGCACCGTAAAAAGATCCGAGAGAAGCCTCGGAGACAGGACGGATATAAGAGGACGACAAGGCAAGGACAAGATATTCTATTTGGTACATGGAACATGATAAGCCTTTTCAAGACAGGATCAACCAAAGAACTAACTACCCAATTGGATAAGTATAAAATTAATATATGCGCCATACAAGAAGCAAGGTGGCTGGGCAGTGGGGTGAATAATCTGAGAGACCATACAATACTCTATAGTGGGAAAGATAAACGAAAGCAAGAATTTGGGGTGGCCTTCATTATAAAAAAACATGTAATGGCAAGTGTACTGGACTTTATAGCGGTAAACGAAACAATTTGACTCTTAGGATCAAGGCCAAATTTTGGAATATAAGCATTGTCAACGTACATGCACCAACAGAGGAAAGAGAGGAGGAGATGGCAGAGGAAGAAGTGGAAGAGCAAGAAACATTTTATCACCAGCTAGAGGAAGAACTGAATAGACTACCAATCAATGATGTAAAAATTATTGTTGGAGACTTTAATGCAAAAGTGGGAAAGGAAAGTTGCTATAGAGGGACGATAGGAAACCACAGTCTCCATGACAAGACCAGTAACAATAGTATCAGAATGATAAACTTTGCTCAAAGCAAGAATTTGGTTATCAGCTCCAACTTCCCAAGAAGAGATATTCACAAATGTACCTGGACATCGCCAGATGGAAGAACACAACCAGATCGATCATGTGTTAATTGATACAAGAAGAGCAACACATAAACAAATGTTCGAACAAAAAGAGGAGCAGAAGGATCGGATCAGTATCTTGTGGTAACCCATTATAGAAGTCGCATTGCAAGACCAAACGGAGGACGCTATGAGGGGGGTAATAAATGGAATGTGCAGGGCTTATTGAACCGGGAGGTGAAAGTGAAATACATGGAGGAGGTCAAGAAACGACTGGGCGATGTAGATGAGGAATGTGAAACAACACAACATAGAAAGCCTCTGGGGGAGACTAAAGAGTGGTATCACTAAGGCAGCCCAGATGACAATAGGACATACAAAAAAAAACAAACAGGGAAAAATAGTTTGATGAAGAGTGTATGGCAATGATGGAGGAAAAAAGGAATGCCAGACTGCAATATATAGAAAGACCAACGAGGGCAAAAAAGGTTAGGTATGAAGAGAAACGGCGGATAGCGTCCAAATTGTGTAGAAAAAAGAAGGATGTACATCCAAGAGAAGCTCAAGCAAATTGAGGGCAACTTCCAGAGGAATGAGACGGCCCAAGCATATAAAGTAATTAATAGTTTTAAGAAAGGATACGCCCTCAAAACAAATTTCATCAGGAATAAGGAGGGAGCTATAGCAGCTGGGCAGGAGGAAACCAAAAAGAGATGGGTAGAGTACTTTAGTAATATCTTAAACCTCAATCAATACGGGCAAGAGGCAGCAAGCAAGGAAGAAGAGATGGAAGGAGACGACGAGAACCCGGTTACAGAACCAACCAGGGGAGATGTAGAAGAAGCGGTGTGATCCTTAAAGAATAATAAAGCCCCCGTTATAGATGGGCTTCCAGAAGAACTGATTAAGGCTGGAGGCGAAGAGGTGATTACAACGATGTGGCAGCTTATACAGAAGGTGTGGAGAGAAGTTTTACCAACAGAGTGGAACACTGGCATAATATGCCCAATATATAAGAAAGGCGGTAAGTTAGAATGCCAAAATTATCGAGCCATAACGCTATTATGTACTGTATACAAAGTTCTCACATATATCATCAAGAAAAGATTACAGAACTATACGGACTCCATATTAGGAGAATACCAGGCGGGATTTAGACCCGGGAGATCAACAATAGGCTCCATTTTTACAGTGAGACAGCTAGCTGAAAAATGCTGGGAGTATGGCACAAATATAGTCCACATTTTTGTGGATTTCAAACAAGCGTGAGACTATACGAAGGGAGAAACTATATGAAATATTAAAAAATCAAGGGATACCACACAAAATTATAAGACTGGTGCATCTAACCATGGCCACTACAAAGGCAGAGGTAGCATTACAAGGTAGTAGAACAGAGGCTTTTGAAATACACTAAGGTTTAAAACAAGGAGATGGACTAGCACCCATGCTATTTAACCTAGTGCTAGACTGGGTAGTAGACTCGAGCAGCACCCTTCTGTATAAGACAATACAAATAGTAGGGTATGCGGACGATTTGAACGTAATAGGAAGGACGGTAAGGGAATCAAATAAGATTGTGCTAGAGCTGCAAGAAATAGGAGAAGAGGTGGGCCTCACGGTCAATACAAATAAAACTAAAGTGATGTTCCAATCGAGGAAGAAGGTGGTTACCCCTGATGTCATCATTGAAGGGGAAAAAATTGAGTTAGTCAGGGAATTTAAATACCTAGACTGTCATGACAGCGGAGAAAAAGGAAGACGTAGAGATCCACCAAAGAATAATGGCAGAAAACAGTTCATATTACGCACTTAGATTAGTATTTCAAAATAAAACTGTGAATAGGAAAACTAAAATCACATTATATAAAACCATGATAAGAACAGTACTATGCTACGGCTGTGAGCCCTGCACTATAACACAAAGTGCAGAGAATACGATTGCTATATATGAAAGGAAAATATTGAGAGCCATATATGCGCCAGTGCATGATAATGGGCAATGGCGAAGACGTAACAACAGAGAACTCTACTCAATGTAGAACTCGACAGAGGTGATCACACACAGAAAACTCCGCAGATTGGAATGAGCTGGACATGTGCAACGCAAGCCCAGCACACGTATACCTAAGAGAGTGATCGAAAGAAGGATTTTAGGAGGAAGACCGGTGGGTAGGTCGAGAAAGAGATGGACAGACGGAATATCCCAAGATGCAAGAGAGCAGCTGGGAGTTAGACTGTGGAAACGGGCGGCAGAAGATAGGAGGAATTGGAGGCGACTCATAGGCGAGGCCCGAGCCCGATCTGGGCTGTAGAGCCATCGAAGAAGAAGAAGAAGAGACCGATTGAGGGTTAGACTGGCGTCACACGATCAGTAAAAGTGTCGCAGAGTCGCGCGACGCATTACTGTGCGTCGTAGAAGCACTATGCTTCTAACGGACTCAGGCAAACGAGTGAAGTTGAGTTCTTGGCTTGCGTGCGACACTTTTTGACCTGCGACATTCCTCTAGAAACGCGACCTGCGACATTCCTCTAAATTTTAACAGTATAGTTTTCAACTATTAATTGTGAAAGTGACATGAGTGAGAAACTCGTAATTTATTTTCCAACTGAGTGGTATGAAACATTTTGTGTGCGATTTTACGAGTTGGTGAATTTAATTGAAAAAGTTGAGTGAGGAAGTTTCGAGTTTGGAGATTTTACCTTCATCATATTAAAGCACAAGGCATAAGGAAGTTTTTCACCAAGTAGTAGCTCATAATATGCAGTAGCAAAAATATTATAGAATTTTAAAGAGCACCGTCCGAGCTGCGAGCGAGACGCGCTTAGCGATTTCAGCACAACAGGGCCTACGTTGAGAATAACATTTCTCTGGAAAATCGTTTACGTACTTCTGAATTCATTCTATTATTATTTTGATGAATATTTTATAAACATTTTCTACAACGTTTTAAAATTAAAACATTTATAATTGCAATCTAAATTAACCTGTTTTTTAATCAATTGAATTATCTTGGAATTTCTAGCATGTATTGACATTTAAGTACGTTACAATATTTTAAAATCGATTGTTGATTTGCAATGAAAAATTGCACACAATATTGTCTCGCTAGGCAACCCTGCAGCCGTCTACCCAACTGGATTACAGTGAAATACCCAATAGTGGAGGGGTGCTCTAGGAAAAAAGCATTGCACTCCGGGTCGCAAGGGAAAAATCAAAGTCAATAGCGACACAATTAACATTCTAGAGTGGTTAGTTTTCTTCACTTGGAGAATTACACAAGTTGATATATTTCAGTGAAAATGGTACGAAAATTTCATATTGAGAGCGAAATGTTGATCAACGAAATTCAAAACATCTAATTTGTGGAGTATTTCCAGCTACAAGAATAAATCAAAAATATATTAATCGTGGTTGGAGTTGCTAAAGCATTGATTCCGGATTTTCAAAATACAGAAGAGTTGTAAAGAAAATTAATAGGCGAAAATTTACATTATAAAATATGTTCTTTTGGTGTATTAGACTTTTGTAATTGTAGACCTATGTTAGATTTTTTCGTTTTACTAGTCAATTTAATTGAAAGTATCTTGCATGTATAAATGTAAAATAATTAAAAATAGGTTTTATCAAACATGACTTTTTTTAATTGTTACGAACGAAACGCTCGTAAAATCATTTTATTCATCGAACTCTTAAGCATTAAAAGCTCGTACTTGTACGTACGTGCGTTACGAATCTTCAAGATGTTAGTAATCTTTGAGTACTTAATTACGCCATGAGTATATAATTACTCTATGTATACATAAACATTCTTTGCATATAAACATTCTTTGGAAGTTGGAAATTCCGTGTGAATTCTAATTTCCGTGAAAAAGATCGATACATCATTTGTGAACGTGCTCAATATAGATATTCTGTGCTTTCACTATGTATAGAGCAACGTTCAACCAGACTATAAACCAGACGCCCCTCTCCCATACTAACGGTGCGTTAACAGCTTTCAGCGCTCCTAACATTGTTCCATGCGCACTACAAGTTCAAAACCCGGCCACTGGGCGCGAGGCAGTTCCCGATTCCCCTCCCCCTTCCCAACCAGGTACTGTAACCCCCACTCCCTCGGCCTCATGTTTCATAATTTCACAATAATTTAACTGAAAATACTTTCCCTACAAAAATTAACATTTGTGAATAGTTTTTTTTTGTGGGGCTTTTGGGCTCGTCAACAGCGAGGTCATTAGAGCCCTTAAAACTTGTACAGATAGGGAAAATGCAGTTACGCACTAGGGAGACCCAACATGACTCTCCCCGCGTGTGGGACTCGCCGAAAGACTCAGCCATACCCACTAAAAACCCTCCTGCATTACANGCTCGGGGCCCCGTGTTTGCCAAACACGTACTTACTAGATGTTAGTCCCCTGGGGCGAGGTAGGAAAATGAAAGATACCCTAGCCCTAATGGCGTCGGGATCGAAAAGAACAAGAGGTGACCAAGGGAGGTCAGAAAAGAGAAAGGAAGGAGCATGGCACAAGTAAGTGGAAGTAATGCCAGACTCAGCTCGGGGCCCCGTGTTCGCCAACCACGTACTTACTAGATCAACATTTTCCCCTGGGGGGNATTAACATTTGTTAATAGTTAACAGGATGTATAACTGAAATATTTTACTACACATATGAAATAGAAAATGAAAACAGGACAATTGACAGGAAATGTACACAAAGAAAATACATATTTGCTCTTAATTCTATTTATTCATAATAAAGATTCAGGGCATTCTCATATGAATGGAAAGATACAATCCAGTATACAAAAATGGGGTATACTTGCAATATGGTACTCATTTATTTATATCCACCAACTATTCATATCAATAATAAATAAATGAGACTTAAAAGAAGTCACATGAGAAAAGCTGTCATAGAAAGGCTATATAGAAAGCAGTCAATGGAATGTTGGTTTTGCTTTAAGCCACAGTGGTGTATAAATACCTCTGCTCATTGCATGAGAGAATTACATGCCACAAATCTAATGAAGGTCAAGTAGAAATAATTGATAAAGAAATGAAGACAATCCACCAGTACCATGTCTCCAAAAGCGATAGATATATCATAGTATGAACTAGTTACAATAATCTATGAAGAAACCATACAGTTTTCATTTATACAAGTTGAATATCATTCTGTTTAACAAATGAGAAAGGTGTTAATCAATTCAATAGCACGCTACATTTCCCATTTACAAACACAATATAAAAAAAAGTCTGAAATTATCCATTCTACAAACTGAATATCAATCCATCAAGGAAATGGGAGAGGTCTGTCAACCTGAGAATATCTGTGAGAAGACTGACTTCACAATAAGAAATTCACAAAATTTGTACCAATGCCAATGTTAATTATAAAGAAACGTTTACCGTAAAACCTTTTATATATCCATAGGATATATCCATAGGACTNATAGGATAACGTGACTAGATTTATCAGTCTCATGGTAAAAAAACATTACCTAGTTACAAACACCACAATATACTATAACTTTCATAAACTATCAAAGTGAAAGTAACATTAAATAACATTAAGTTTCAGAAAACCAAAAGAAGTCACAATACACCAAGTAGTAAATAAACAAAGTGGAAATAAAATTTTTTTAAATGCAAGTTCTCATTAAAACATAAAAAAGATGGCTAAATGAAATATGTAACTCTTCTACACACTACATCTTGTACTTGAACATATTCGAACACTTCACTACCAAGACACCAACACAAGAGTACAAACAATGTTAACAATAAAATACATTTCGAGTGATGTAGGTTACTCTCTCCACTTACAATTTTCTACATACCACAAGAGACAACAATGCATCTGATTTAACGGAAATCTCAAATGTGCAAGATGCCCTTCCTGACATACCTCCCTGAGACAAACGATACATTATCATCATTATCATCATCATCATCATCATCAT
>NNCF01126653.1:538793-572830 GCA_002313205.1 Laupala kohalensis | reverse complement strand
GTCGTTTGTATATATACCCAATACTCGTACAATTCTGAATGATAGGAATTGTTTGATATTGTTCAATAACGTGAAATTAATGACAAATAATATAATTAATATTTTTCCTAAACATGATATGTATTCGATGCATGTGTTGTCACGATTTGTCTAATATTAACCTCAATTTTTTTTATAAATCCTAATCTATATACTTTACTGTATTATAACAGAGATAGAACAATATGTTCGTCAAAATACTAAATAATGGTCGATGAAATTATCAGAGTACAAAGTTGAATTATTCATATTCCCAGTGAAGTTCTGTATTTGTAAATTCCCATTTTGTCACTTTTTGATGTGTGAGTTGTTTATGTACTCACCCTACAATATTTTTGTTCATATCATAACAGGATTTCTTTTGTTGATTTTTCCATTTATGAAGATGTGGTCTATAAAAGATCTTGTAAAAATGTTACCTTTATTTTCCTTTGTGGTAAAATCACAGATAATTGGGTACATCATTTGGCACATAAAGCTATTCAAGTGCTGGTAGTCTATAGAAGACTGTGACCATCTTCTTCACGTCTCAACATTTATATTAATACTAGCTGAGTCCCGTGTCTTTGCTCACGTGAATTTTGTAATATGTCTGCAACCTTATTCTTTCTCACTTTCCCTCTTCGTAAAATCCTTTCAAAGCAAATGTTTTCGATTTTCTTTTGTCGTGCACCTCATGTGGTCTGACGGGTACATATAATATCATTGGAAATACGATTATTAATCTCAGAATACACAAATACCATGCACTTGACCCTAATATCGTTTTTTAGTTATTTTTATGTCTCGCCTTACCCATCCCTAGCTTTAAAGATACCTTGCCCCTATGTGATCTCAACTTGAACTTAAAGGCATCTCATCAACCCTAAAACATAAGTGATGAAAGGTAAAAATAATAAAAAACGACCGATATTTGCGTTGAATACACCACTTTTTAAGACGTAGAAAAACAGAGTCACACTCTTAATGCCGCTTAAATCCACGGTCATTCCCTATAAAGGATTATACACACTTTGGGTCGTTTTTTATTATTTTTACCTTTCATACGTTCCCACTCCTACCCTAGAGATGCCAGGGGTATATTACCTATAATGTAGACTGATTGTGAAGTTACATCAACTAGCATCGAGGACCGAATTAAGGGTACCGAAAAGTATGATTTCGAATCTAATATCGAATGTTCTATTATTTTTACATGTCACCCTCATCCCACTCCCTCCCTAACGGTGCTAGGGATGTCTTACCCCCTCGGTGTTTGTTGTCATATAGTCAGTCATCTGTGTATTAAGTTTACTTGAATTTGGTCCAGGTACTCCAAAGTTATGGTGAAATACATACATAAAACATTCCAACTTTATTCCACCCCTTTAGGGTTGAATTTTCGTAAAATATTTTCCTAGCGGACGTCTACCTGTCAAATCAAGTTTCTAGGATTTCGTGATTAGTCATACAATAAATCAGTCTTTGCGTGAGTGGTATTTCTCTTTTATGTATATAGATCGATGCCACCTACCTTTTTGATCGATGTCATTTTAATTTAATTATGATATATATTTTTAATATTAGATTTATTTCTTCTATAAAATGTTCTTTGTTCTTGGGCGGGGACTGTATATTGCTAAGATATTCAAATTTAAACGTTTTCCTGTTTTAATTCATCTATTATCGACTCAAAATTTATACTTTTAATATCCTTTAGCTTTAGTGTAAGTTCATCTTTCACAAGGAGGACAAAACCCTCACCCATTTAGGCTTCTCTTACTAAAGTATATCTTATATAATTAATAATACTACGTGTATCCATAATTCCAGAATTTTTTGTTCCCTTCTGTTAGAACAATTTAATCAATTCATCTTAAAAACGTGTTTATCAGTTGTACGAATTGGTCCCAGTTTTTTCTTATATTAATTTTGTGTATATTATCTTGCAACAACTTATATTACTGACAATCATCGATTAAAATTTCGCCTTTTTTCATTTTCATTATAATTCAGTTTTCCTTCTGCTTTGCTTTCTAAAACAAGATTTTCTTTAAATGTGAGCTTGCTGTCCACTGTGAAACTTAAGATACTTCACATAGGGCTTTGTATTGAGAACTTCTGTGGATACTGTCTTGGGGCTCAAAGTTGGAATCTGCTTCCTCATGAGGAGAACAACTTCCGTTTTTTGTAGGGTTAGTCCAGAACCCATGGTCATCGATCCATGCTTTAATTCTTCTCATGACTTGATTTAGCCTCCACTTGATCTGTCCCACCGTTCGGATCGATGACTGCCACAATGTCGTCAGCATATGTCGTGTCATATGGAATTTCTAGTTGGAGAATATCACCGTAGGTAATGTTCCATAATTCCGGAACCAGAATCGAGCGCCGAGCCACACCCATTATGATTTCTCGCCTACGAGGCCCATCCGTGGTGTTGCAGACTCTCTTAACCGTAAAAATGCCTCAGGATACGCAGATTGTACCACGGACTTCAAATCCTTCGAAGGCCCCCGGAATGTCAGTCTATTTCAAGCTGATGAAGACATTGCGGACATCTAGAGTGACAAGCAACACTAAGTTTTGGGAAAAATTATTTTCCTGCCGCATCTCTCCTACAGTTTCTACAATGATTTTGGCCAGTCTGCTGTTGACCGCCCAATGTGGAAACCATACTGCCTATCGGACAGATCTCCTCTTAAGCGAATGATCACCAGCAGACGCTGCTTAAGAAGTTTTTCAAGGAGTTTCCTAGCTGTATCTAGCATATAGAGAGGTCTGAAGGCTGAAGCGGATCCACCCTTGGCCTTGTCCACTAAAAGCAATCGTTGTTCCTTCCATCATCTGTTGGCAATTCCTACCTTTAATCAGGTGTTATACATGTTCAGAAGGAGATTTGGACACTTTTATGCCACTACCTTCATGACCTCGGCTGGGATTTTGTCCGGTCCTGGAGTTTTCTTATTCCACAAGGATGATGTAGCTTCTGTTAAATTCCCGTTCGGTGAAGGGTGGAATTTCACCCATCTCTTCAAATTAAAAACAAGTAACTGATTGCTATGATTTTCCAAGGACTGCCTAGTGAGTTTGACAGCATAGTCATGACTCTGTACTGGGAAAAAGAGCATGGCATTGGACACTATGTTTAGTAAACTAATAACAGGATAATCCACACACCACATTGCTTAGACAAATTATTAATACATCTTTTAAAGTAATTTCTTGAATGAGGATATACATCAAAATCAGCTACGAAAATGATCACAAATCACATATTACAGTATTGCATTAATGATTTTTTCTATTAAACCAAGCAGAATAGGACACTAACACATACAAATGGCTAGGCAACGGTGGTTTTCCCCAGATCTCATGCTGTGATGAGCCTTCAAATGGGTCACCTAAATTTGAACTTCAAATTATGATAAACATTTTTATTACAGAAAAATAAGTATGTTAATAGCTCAGCATGTTATTAAAAATAAATATAATTTGAAATACAAATTTGTTAGGTAGGCTTAATTATGGCATTCAAATAAAGTGTGTGTGGTTTGAATATGGGATCCTAATAAAGTAGCTCCCATCCTAAGCCTTATTAAGTGTAGTTAAACCATTGATGAATACACATTCCTTGAGATAAGTATACAAATGAATATGTATCCATTGGTATATGTAGAACACGCGTCTGTACAATGACTTTGTAAAAAATCACAACAAAATAAACAAAAATATACATTCAATTAATTGAAATGTGTACAATAATTTAAATATATATTTTTAGATTGTTTGTTAAATATAACAATGTATATACAGTTTGTTCAACTTAAAAGATAAATTTTTTGTGATATAATAATCAACAAACATGATCCAATTCACAAATTATTTTCACAGTATTATCTTGTTACCCTTCCAATTATGTTAGGTATCAACATATTGGAATCTGCAGCTAGACATTTATTAAATTTGTAAATTTATTGTCAAAAAACAGTACAAACTGCGTATGACCACGCGGAGGAAAAAAATTAATTTACTCTCCGGAAGCAAGCAAGGGACCATCCCATCAATTCCGATCAAGGGCCCTAAGGCAGAGGCGGATTCAAAAATTTCAGCAAAAGTTCCTAGATAAGATAAAAAGTTGGCTGCGAGTTATGATTACACACCATAGTCCGCAAAACATTTTATACAGTACACAAGGGATATTTATTATGTGTCGTCTTCCAGTAATATGATTGCTTCTAGTGTAACGAAGGACTCTTCAAAATATTTTCATTTTCACACTTAACTTGTTCGATTCTGTTTACCTAACCCAATGAGTATTCGGTTGAACCTAGGTATGAGAAAACTCGCATAATATGCGATAATAACATTCACACGAAGACCTTGGACTGCAAACTTGAATATTGTTTAATTTGCCGCTTTCATCTCAACTTTCACAACCACGGCTACCACCAACTTCGAAAAGCGTGATAATGCCCCCATATGTTCAAACTTTAAAATTGTTTTTTGGAAAAGTTTGAGGCGTTATACTAAAAGGAATTGCATTTTCGTAGGGTGCTATTTGCGATACAGACATAAATGTCTTCCTTTTTACGAAAATTAACAAATGACGGACTGGAGTCGGTTCATCGGCATGCGGTTTTGGTTATTTGTTAACTTAGTAATAAACATAAGTAAAAAGGATGCAATGTAGTGTTTAGAATGCTGAGCGTTTTGATGTTTGTTGCATTTAAAAATTAGTTTCCAGTGAAGGGATGTCGATGTGTATAACCTACCTTACTCTAGACCGCAGAAACCCGATTGTTTGAATCAACATTTTAAAAAATCTGGAGGCGTGCAATTACATTTTTTTACATTTTCGGAGGGTGCTATTTAAGAAGAAGGGATAAACAACTTCATTTGTCCAAAAATTAAATATTGTCGAGCTGAGGTAAGGGAGGTCTATTTAAGTTTGGTTCGTACCTCATATTTTCTTTGTGCTTTCTCGAATGGTTCTGTAAACGAATGCAGACACAGAGCGAGTCACTTACTAGGTTTGAATGAAAAGCACATTGGGTTTACCGTAGTTAAGTATGGTAGTTCTGAATGAAAAGCACCCCTTATTTCTATGCACTTAATTAAAGTTGCACTGCAACCCAGTGGCCGGTACTCGAACCAAAGTACTCCGATTGGAATACGGTGCTGCCGTATGTCTGAAGACGGACGTTAAAGAAGATGTAGCGTAGCGTGTTGCTCCAGAAAGTCAAGACGATTGATAATATCCAATAAAGTTTCAATAAAAATTATAATTGAACATCCTCAAGAACATCGCACAGAGAAGAATTGATAAATATTTTAAATTCATAAGTTCGATACTAAAGAATAAATCGAAATTAAATTAAGTCATATTAAGATATATCGAGAACACTGAAGAATCAGAGGCAAGCGTGGGATAAAAACCGAGGGGTTACATTGTAAATTCTGTCGGTAAAATTCCTTCTGATTTAAAATTAAGTCACTCTCTTATCTCCTATTAAAACATGCTTAGTTGTACCTCCTATTTCGAGTTCCTAGGGCAATCTCAACTACTTATTTCCATTTTATAAGATCCTATAACTTACCTCAGCAGAGAGTCGAATCTTAAATCTTCTCACAATAGTTTTTATCTAGAGTATTGGATTTGTCGACTACTATGGCAACTGAAGAGATCCAGTTTTCCTTGATGTTCATATAAAACTTTATTCACGACCTATTGCGACTTGAGATTCTATTGACCTAATAGACCTCTACCTCCTGGTATCTGAATGGTCAGCCATTTCACACTTTAATGTGAAAGGTGCTTACGATGTTTAGCCATGGTAGTTCTGATTAGCCTCTGAAGCTAATTGAGATCAGTCGTAAACACGGTGTAAGAGGAAGAGGTGGGCCGAAGTTAAATTCACCCTTGGCTTCGCTGTGTGTGATTATTTTGACATAGTACCACGGACTGTCATATGAGATTTTCCAAGTTTCGTACGAGTAGAAGAATCGAGAACCGTTAGATCTGTCATTTCTACGTTATAAATATGTACCAACGTTGAGTACATATCAGATAATTGGTATTATGTCTAATTACAAAAAATATATAAAAAACATGGGTACTATTTGTACGTAATATATTGAAACAATTTGAATGAAAGCAATACATGGCCGCCTCCTACTCTTGTGACCATTCAAGTGACTAATAGTGTAGGCGCCACAGATGAACTCAGATATCGTACTTTCATTGTCAACTTAGGTTCCATGTCACCGCTCATGTGTCATTCTGTCGAACTGCTGGTGCCAATGAAACGACCATATAGTTCCAAATTCTGTCTCTAGAGCACGCTTGTCTCCGAACTGGTTTATAGTCCAGTCGATAGAGCACGTATATAAAACTACCCCTTTACTTCCCCCACCCTTAATCCACCCCCTCCAATATACCCCTTCTGTCTTATTCCTCCACCCTTTCCCTATAAAAAAATCCCTAAACTTAAACATACACTCTATCAATACATGAATGCAACGTTAATGTAATGTACAGCAAAAGAAAAGAAATATTTACACATTACTACGATAATTCAAGAAATTATAAAATGAAGGAGAAGAGGAATGAAAAGAAAAAATTAAAGAAATTTATAATAAGAATACAATATATTCTGACGATTACACACATTTATAGACATAAATCACATAATATAAAATAAGAACATAAATTTTTTATAACATGCACATGTAGATTTGTATGTATTACATAAATAATAAAGTAGAATCCTGAGCAACCCAGTCAGTCAGGTGAAACGTAACGATTTCAGTAATAAGGTAATCATGAACTGTCACATAACTGGAGAGACTACTAGAATTTTTCATTAAAATAGCATGTCCCCAAAACTGAATATTACCGGTATTCTGTAGACAAACTGACCCGTGGCGTAGTGTCTAGCATACTCGCCTTCTACGTCTGGTGACGCGGGTTCAAATCGTTCCGATCCAAGTAGGATTCGCGGTGTTCTCCCGTTTCCCCTGCCACCACACCATTTATCCCTCATCTCATTTGCACATCAACCGACTTGCAATTTGCTTGCGGAATAAACGGTGATGGAAAGCTGCCTGGAGTAGTCTCCCCATCAATATGCCGAACGAATACATACAGTACAGAATATTCAGGAACTCGTTTGAAAAGCACAAGAGCATGTAATAATATGGCGGATGAGCGGAACTGTTTCGTGGTCAAATCTCGGAAAAAGTGATCTTTCTATAATGTCCAGTGACATACAGATACAATGTAAAATATACTATGGATCATTTTCATGGTTTAAAAGTGTTTCCCCATAAGACACAATGTTTTACACTAATAGCAATTATTTCATTTAAATGGTGAGAGGTGTTTTTAAAGTTGAAATCACAATAAGTACATGATACTGGGGGCAAAAAAAATATTGGCAATTTTTTTCAACACGATATTTTCTGCATATTTCCACTAATTATGATTTAAATGTGGAAAATAAATCAAAGGAAACGCAATTGGTGATTACCACATCTAGGATGGCGTAATTTCTTTACGATTCCCAGTTTTAGATGGTTAAAATGTAACATTTATATTTCCTAAAAAAAAAGTGGGGGGAGGCGGCTGCCCCCCCCCTAATCACTGCCACTGGTTGATTTTCTTAACTGGCCGCTCTGAAAATGATTTTAAATTTGAATCTGTTATTAATTAAACCCATGTCTGTGTGTTAAATAAATGAAAAAAAAAAAAATCAATCTGGCAAAAAATATCACCTTAGTCTAGAACGAAGAAAATCATAGATGGCACCACTTATGCATTTAAATCACAGAGGAAGAATTAGGAAGGCAAGCTTAAGTCCCATCTGTTGTGATTAATTTGGCATTGTTCCTCTTTGACGACTGCCAAATAGCACGTGTCTAAAAGAATGGCCCTTAATGGTTCACTTGAGAATATTAGTGTCATTAAGATAACACTGGTACCCCTCAGATGTTTGTAATAATTCATAATACCAATTATTTCATATGCTCCAAACATTAGTACAGTTCTTGAAACTCATATCGAACTTCTAAGTTATTCTACTAATACAACATCTGGAAAATCTTATATGGCAGTTCATGGTACTAGGCCAACACAGTGAAGTTGAGGATCAAGTGGGTGTTTTGTGTTCAACCCACTTATCAATCTTACATTGTGGTCTAAATACATTGGTGCATAGGAAGTTCATGCAATTGATTAATCAAAGAACCAAAAATTCATTTTACTATCAAGCATAACACAATGAAATTTAACCTAATTTACATGTACCTTATTCATAGATCATTGTTTGGTATTAACCAATTGCAAAACTACGAGACAAATTATATAATACAGGAATTTAATCAAGAAATAAATTACATAAATCAAGACACATGTTGTTAATTGATGCAAAGATATTGTGAACTTCAAACAGTTCTAGATTTCCTCTTAATTTACCTCTTTTCATCACAACATTAAGTTCCAAGAATCAAAGAGATGGCTACATTTATTAGTCAAATTCTGATACAATGTGTAATGCAGACATAAAATTTGTAAAAAAGAACTGCATGTAGTTTATACAAAAGGTCTTAGAAAAAGTAATGATATTAAAGATTTTAGTCTTTCAGTCAAACCTTTTTCTAACCACAGATACAAAAAAAAAAAAAAAATTAATAAAATCCATATTTACATTATTTTACAATAAAGTACATTCAACAAAGATTTATAAACTGTAAAATATCTGTCTCTTTCACTTCACCTCATGCCTTCTAAGGGAATGTGTGAGCCAGGCATGTACAATACCCTTTAATGTAACATTTAGTTCTCTTTTATGCAGGGTCATTGATACATTATTTTTCTTTTCATCAGATTCATTCTCTTGAATGTTAACTTTCCAAGCAATATCACTAAATGGAATGTCAAGCTGCCTAGCACATGTTTTTACAATTTCTTGATCAAGCACTGGGAAACAACAGTGAAGAACAATAATTAAGTGTTTCTTTGACACATGAGGGATTGAAAATTCCACCATTCGTAAAATGCATAGTAGGTCTGAGTTTTCTATAAGTGGTGGGAGGTAAAATAAAAGTGGTGAGACATTCACAACAGGTATGAAGGCAGAATTAGCAGTTTTTAAAGAAACTAAAACTCGAATGAAGGCAACAACAAGATTTCCATCTTTCTCATTACACACTAGTCTAAATGAGGAAAACAACCAAGGTTGTAGTCCACATTTAATTAATGTATGTATTCCATTATATACTTTCATAGTGGCTTCGACTATTTGAAGAATAAGAATCTGTAAATAATTAAACAATGTTAGACAAAGTACAATCAAAGATAATAAGGCAAAATTAAATAAAACAGGAATGAAATATTACACGTTATGTTTCCAACACTGTAAGCAACACATACCCTAATAGATGAATCTGATAGTGAACTGGAAAATAATGAAAAAATTATTTTGAAAAGATAGGATTTTTTGGCAACAGTAACATCCTTCCAAGTTCTTATTCCACATCGAACAGTTTCCAGCAACCAAAGCTGGTGGGATCTATAAAATAATTGCAAGAATTAGTGAATCCAGATGAAGATAAATATTTTCATAAAATCTCAGCACACTAAATAACTTCAATTTTTGATACTGAAAGGTATGACTTTGGATTCCCAGTCCAGGACAGTATTACCTAGAGACCCCATAATTTCGCGGCCGCGAATCGCGCCAAATTTTTAAATCGCCTCAGATTGAATTTAAACCCCGGTACATCACCTCATGGTAACCTCCTGATCTAAGAAATGCCGGGGAAAAAAATCGCAAAACGGGGATTTTCCCGCCAAATCGAGATATTCG
Organism: Laupala kohalensis; assembly: GCA_002313205.1. Classification (NCBI taxonomy): domain Eukaryota; kingdom Metazoa; phylum Arthropoda; class Insecta; order Orthoptera; family Trigonidiidae; genus Laupala; species Laupala kohalensis. The sequence goes on along the minus strand of NNCF01126653.1, from coordinate 562,943 downwards.
GCGAATTCTACGCGAAATTTTGGGGCGAAATCATTCTATGTTATTTTATTATTTATAACTGTATAAATGTAAAATTCAAAAATTAACTAAATGGAAGAAAATAAATCTGCTCCAAGTTTTTCACTTTAAATATATTAATTACTGCCCACATTTTGCATAACGTTTTGTAAATGATGAAATATTAAGCAAATGTCTCACAAGATAAGTTCACCGAGATGAATTGGAGGGAAAAATCTTACTTGCAAGTCAGAGTCTGTTATAGAGTAAAAAATATTGCTTCAAAATTTTGCACAAGTTACCAATGTTGAAATTAAAACATTAAAAACATTAGACAAGAAAATAGCTTTAACTCCATAAATAGGTCAAAAATGCTCGTAAATGAATATGACGGAACAAGATGATGAAATTGGACATTTCAACTTGACAAAATGGAGTCACAAAGTAAACTACTATACTATGGAAATTATTTATATTATAAATCTATAATTCAAGGGTTCAATATTCAATTTCCAAACAAGACAATACATTCCCTAAATTAAAATTAAGTTAAACTTTTCACATTACTATTAATATTATAATAATAATACAAAAATAATCTATTGCAATTGACCCATCATGCATTCCCCAAGTATTTTCAGAAAATAATTTTGGTAAACTAGTCGAGAGATAATGCGAAGTGGTAAAAAATTATTGCCGTAAACACGATGAATTATTGTAAAATTTAAGGTCTCAGCAAGTGATAAAAAATTGCATTATCAAGAAGACTATGAAAACAAACAAAAATTTTAGAAGGTACAAAATTTAGAAATGAATACCAAACATTCCATAATGAGTCAAATTTGTAAAGAAGTAAAAATAAATTATCATTGTTCCTAAACACACAATAAAAATATATGCATAATCCATAAAAGGTCATAAGTCATAATTTATTAATTAATATATTTATCTGTAAAGAAGAATGTGAAGACTGGTTTGAGCAGTGAGCATTAAGTGTACTGGATACAATTATGGTTATAGAATGTGTCCTATATAATTATAACAATATTTTATAATATTTACGGCACTGTTACATTTTTTTTTGTAGCTTTTTATTTTACCTGAAATCCACAGAACTCGACCTGGAAAGTGATTTCAGTTCTGGTATAAAATAAAGCTTTAAAGCTGATCTTGCCAGAAGAAACTTGTAGAGAGGGGTGTAGAGGGCATGAGAAGGATTTATTAGCACTAGAGACGCACGCGCAACAAAAACCGATGACAAATTAGGAAGTCTCACTGCCCATTCAAATGGGTCATTGGATGTTTTTTCACTGTCTGCCTCCTCAGTTTCATCCTCCTCTTCACTTTCACTTTCACTTTCACCATCATGTTGATTTTCATCACAATTTCCATCATTATCTTTGGTTCTATTGATACTATGATCAGTTTTTGAAGTTGTAGATGCTTTTCTAGCTGAAACTTCTGATGCTCTTGATCTTAGATGTTCTTTCATCTCAATAATACCAGCCCTCAGAGCCTCAATGAAACATTCATTTAACCGTGCTGCAGTGCTAAAGGAAAAAAAATAGTTGGACTAATAAGAAATCTATATTAAATAATATAAATCAACTTAACCATTTAAAAATAATTTTCATAAAAAAAATCACTAATTAAGCTCTCATACCTTTTTCTATTTAGACGGCTATGAAAACGAGAAATCACAGAGAGAGATGCTGCTCGAATATGTTTACAAGTACTTCCTAAACTAGCAAGAGTCAATGCTAGTCCACCTAATCTTACAAATTTATAATCCTGGACAACAGATTCAGGAGCCATCAAGTGACTGAAGAGAGGCAATAAAAATGCAGGATCATATATTTCCGGTTGACAAGGTTCCAGATTTTGAGAACGTTCTTTATTTAAAGACATTTCATGATCACTCTTTTTCTTTCCACATTCATCCTGAATTTCATTCTGGAATAAATTAATATCTCAATTAATAGTGGAAACCAATTTTTTCTAATAATAGCTCTTTTTAAAATTACATTCTAGTATCAATAAATTAGGACAGATATCTAAGAAGAAATATTTTTTTGAAAATGTAAGAGAAGAAACAATTCAACTTACAAGAAACAAATGACGGAAAATTGGAAATTTTGCAATAGTGTTTTCAACCTTTTCCAATTCTAACAATTCAAGAGCAACAGTTGCTTGAGGTATTCGCCAGAGAGACATTTCTGCTTGAGACCGGATGGTGTAGTGATTAACTGCTGCATCCCCCCACAAAAATGGTCTGTATGCATGGAGACTTACATTTTTATTGGCATGCACAGAGTGTAATATCTGAAAAAATAATAATTATAATACACATATATTATCCAACAAGAAAATGCTTATGTCTACACACTCCAATGCTTAACTAACCTTCAAAATGACTTGATCACAATGAGAAAGAGTAGCCCCATATGCACCAAGCCAAACCGGTACGTGGACAGCATTCATTAGTTTAGGAGATAATTGATAACACACCAACACCAGCTGAAGTAGTTGTACTACATGGACAAGAGAACAAAATAAAATCATGTGAATAACTCATAACTGACATACTTCTGTTTAAAAAGAACTATTTGAATATTATCATCTAGTTACACAGGAGTCATTCTCAGTGAGAAAAAAGAAGTAAGAACAAACAAGAGAGGAGAGGAGAGAAGAGAAAAGGAAAGAAAAGAAGAGAGAGAGAAAACAACAACAACAACCAAATGAAAGTATCACTGAAAGTAAGCCTGTGTCACTCATTATATTTTATGTTTCATTGAATGAAAATGGGAGATTATAGAGGTCTACTCAACAAGAATACTATCTCCTCAGGGTGGCACAGAGGTAGCGCATCAGCACGTAAAACTTGAGGTTTTGGGTTTTGACCCTGGTCCCATCTCCCATTTTTATTGAATGAAATATCATTAGCTAGCAATTTAGTTAAAGGTTATCTAGATATTACATGTGAAAGTATCATTCTCAACTTAAAACTATTTGATATATATAAAATAAAGACCACTCGTAGACTATATTGTCGTAAAATATTACATTTGAACAACAACAATAAAAGTGTAGCCTGTGTTATATTAGTTCTATCAATGAGTCTAGAGATATGGATTATAANACTGCGTATGACCACGTGGAGGACAATAAACTAATTTACTCTCCGGAAGCAAGCAAGGGACCATCCCATCAATTCCGATCAAGGGCCCTAAGGCAGAGGCGGATTCAAAAAAATTTAGCATAAGTTCCTAGATAAGTTAAAAAGTTAGCTGCGAGTTATAATACTAATAGAATGTCAATATGTTTGTAATTTTACGCAAAAAATTACATGTACAAGTTATTATCGAACTATAGATTATTCTGAGTATAGTGTTTAAAAATCATAAGAGTTGAAGAAACACTAAATTCACGATTTAGTGTTACAATAAACACGCCCCTAGACAAAGCCTAGAGAACCTGTATAAGAAATCCGCCTCTACCCGAATTAGTGGAGTCATTACAATAAAATATTTTATGAGTTAAGTTGGCCATACCATATTACGTTGATCTCTCAAATTTTGTAATGCAGAAATCATTATTCATACACATTAAACCCAAGTTTCTTCACTGAGAACTTGTTTTTTATACTATTTTTTGATTGGAATATTAGTACTGTTTTAATTGTTTATACACCTAATACACTTAACTTCATACAAATCCAAAAAAATATTGTTGGCTTGTTTTGAAATGACAAGGATAAAAGGTCCTTACTCAGAATATGATTTTATTGTGATTTCTCCAACATTGTTTCTTAAATTCTACTACTATTAATGTCCATTATATAATCTAATTAAATAAATAATTAATAACCTACGACCTTTCATGGACATATAATATTTATATTTTCTGTGAAGAGCTCACAACATTTTGACTTGGATTAAAGTCATCAGGTCGAAACATTGTGAGCTCTTCACAGAAAATATAAATATTATTCATCCATACAAGGTCGTAAGTTATTAATTATTTATTTAGTTGTTTCTTAAACTATAAGAACAACTGTTCACTAAACACAAAAATCTGCAACAAAATGAATCAAAATATTATTATAAATATTAAATCCAATTCAATTCATACACTTACATTTCAGATCATCTTGATCATGAATAAGAACAAGATCCAGGAACCGTGAATGAGATATCATCATTTCAAACACAACTTCTGCAAGTCTTGTGGCTTTTGCTTTCATTAACAACTTGCTTAACACCATTAATATACTTCCAGAAATAGTTCTATTAGATTCTTTCATTGCTGTTCTTAAAAATAATGCTGGAATCGCTGTCCAAGCTTCATCAGGTGTTATGTCATTCCAACTGAAATGAAAACAATATACAATACTGTCCTGTACTAATTAGTGACCAATTATTATAGTGAAAGAAAGAAAGAAAGAAAGAAAGTAAGAAAGAAAGAGAGAGAGAGTGAGTCTGTGTGTATAAAATATAATTTAAATATACTAAAAAAAAAAAACGTTTGTTTTGTGTTCCATAGTGTTTAATATAAAATTTTCAAAATAAGTTAATGTGTAAAGCATTGCATTTTGCTTTGTTGTTCACAGCTTGTAATTTTGTAATACTAAGAATGTACCTCTGTAATTGAGCAATTACCTGTTGTAGTACAAGTAAATAAAATAAATTTTAGTTTACAGCTACAACTCTTGTCTGAAGTGAGTTCCAGACCGCCCATAAGAAAACATGTCGATATAAGTCACTGTTTTATGCTGAATCTTCGATTTACACTGTGCTTGGGTTTGTTTTGACCAGTGTCCTTGAATGAACTCCTGACTTCAGATGTAAAATGTGTTTTGATCATATCATGTTTTAACACCCATATGAACAATAAAATTAATAATTAAGTATTATATTTTATTTTCTTAGGAGGGTTGCCCTCATTACAAAAGCTGGTGTAAATAGCATTGCTAGGCTGTTCCAGTCTAACAATGACCAACTCTTACTAGATTGTTAGAACTCATTACTTACTTGCCATCTTCTAAATGCTGCACTAAAAGAGGGCATAACTGCAGCACATGTTCAGCTGGAACTTCCTTTTGAAGCATCTGGATCATTTGTTGCAATAGCAATTTTAGGAGAGATTCAGGGTTTCCCCTCCACCCACCCTGGATCTGAAGCCCCTCAATCACAGATAAATGAAAGGGAGAAAACAACACCAAACCATCAGAATTCTTTGCAAGTGAAAGAGACAGTGTCCTGCATAGCTCCACATCTGGAATTGTTATTGGTAAGAAGAAATACTAAATTATTAAGTCACTCAAAATTCTATCTTACATAAAAAGTAAAGACTTACATAATTTGCAAGAAAATAATTGATTGAATATTCTGTCTACGAATTTTACTCCAATAAACTGAAATATCATTGTTCCTACACATCTGAATATTTACTCAATGTTCTCTTCAGCAAGTGATAAATTGACATATTTGATGTATTCATGCAATTCCCTTCCTTGGTTGACAAGGTTCTAGCTGATCCCACAATAGTTTTGAGAAAACAGTTGCCCGAACAGAATGAAAAAATATTAACTAAATTTTCTACCTCACCTTCTATGGCTGCCAAGTTATTTTTCTGGCTGAATTGATGGAAAATAATGACTTTAAATTCAAAAATTTAGATAGAACATTGTCACAGATCAAGTATCAGTAACTAAAGGTGATAAAGAAGTGAGTCCAGACATGATTTAAGTCAAACTAACTTATTTCCTTCAACTTCAGCAATACAAATTTCAACTGAAAATATCATATGCCCTGATTGACTTATGATGTATGTTATACTTAAGATCAAATTAGGTCAATGAGTGAAATTTTTACCCAAAACACAACATAATGGACATTTTGGGTACTTTTGCAATGGGTTAGTTTGAAATGAAACAACCACATGTAGTGGGTAAATACACATGCCCAATCAACAATTGAAACACTTAGGTGTTTATGTGAACACAAAATACTCACAGCACAATCTGGGTAAAACAGCTTACCAGTGTGTAGTGCGTATTTTGCTTTTGTACACAGACCAAAATATTTGTTGGTGCCTGTCTTATATTTTATTTCTTTATTGATTTTTTGGCAAAGGTAAATTTTATTTCAAAAACTTTATCATAGAATTGATAAACTTTGTACTTTGTAATTTAATCTGGTATATTTAACAAAATTTTAGTAATTATTAGTTATATCTTTAAATTCAATATATTATTTATAATATTATTAATGAGTAGGTCTACTCATTGCACAAGTAGTGCTACTATGGCATTTTGATTCACATTCAGATTATTTATTTAACTCTTTATTTCATTGATTATACTATTTAGATCAATATATGTTTAATCAAATTAGTAAGATTCAAAAATAAATTAAATGAATTTTTTAAATCCACTATTAGCCATATAGTAAAACAATTGGGTTTTGCCAAGGCATGAAGAGAAAGGAAGTCTTTATATCTGTCATCTTTAATTTCAAAACTTCTACTCTGCATTTCTGCATTTCGGGTTTTGCAAGAGGGACATTCATAGAGCAGATACAGCTTGGTGAAGAAATTCTCTTACTTTTTCTTTAAAGAGGTTCAATGAACTTAAGTTATTGAAGTTAAGTTTTTCAAGTTGCCAACTATTAATGAAATACCTTGTAAATGCGGTCGCGAATACCTAGGGGAAACCGGACGAACTGTGTAAGAGAGAATGAGGGAGCACATAAGACATTTCAAATATGGAAGGACAACCAAGTCAGCCATAGCCCTCCATGCGATAGAGGCGGGGCATGACTTTAACTTTGATGAAACTCGGATAATTACTAAGGAGGATCGTTGGTGGCCCAGGCGGATCAAAGAAGCCATAGAGATTGCCAGAACACCTAACAATCTTAATGTTGACAATGGCTTGATCTTAAGCAGTGCCTGGAGTTGGACACTAACTCCACCCGAGCGCTCCGCTTCACCCGGTCTCCAAGCGCAGAGTGACCCCACACCCGCCCCACCCGGTTCCGCTCCGCCCCGCGCTGATTGGCCGCCGCGCCCGGCCAATCATGACGTAACCGCCCAACCCCAACCCAATCTATATAACCGACGCGTAACACGTTCGACCTCGCAGAGCACGACAGCGACTTAGACTCTGACATTACCCTGAAGGAGGCCACAGCACGATAGCCGAAACGTTGGTAGTTACATCTACTAAGACGCGGTTTGTCCCGGACAAACAAGCATATATTGACTCCGGCCGCGGAAGCCTACGTTTATAATTATTTTGTGATTTTTAAACTTTGTAGTTAATTTAGATAGTTGTTTGACTCCTTCTTTGACAAAGGTTGCATTGTCTTCAGTCACATGATGTGGCTGCCATTTCCATCAGAACAGTGTTTTCCACAGTTTGTAGAGAATTATACTTGTAAATGTTTTGTAAAGTATGAAAATGTCATTGTGTTGCTACTTCCATTTGCTATGTCTTAGTAGGTTTCTTTCGCTATGTTAAGCCAGCACTTTTGCCAGAATATAAAAAAAACAAGCCTGTGAAACTTTTTTAATTTAAAGTCAAATAATTCAAAATTTTGCACCATAAGGGCATGAAAATTCATCACCACTGGATAGAGAATGGTTCAAACCATAATTTAAAACATTTTTTGGGGGTACTTAAGCCTAGTTTCTCTGGTGCACATAATACCTTAATGATTTCAGTTTTTTGGCTTCAAGGTGTGTTTTGACGTACAAAGTGAGTTAATTTTCTGTGAACCTCAAACATAAAACTGAGAGAAAGGGATAATTTTGTAGTTCAATAGCTTAACAAATTCAGGAAAGATTATGAAAATTCAGGAAAAAAGCATGTTCTGTTGACTTATTTGTTAAAGGATTTTGACAAGTTTAACAGGTAAGTAGTCAAACACTACATGAATTCAACAATTATACCTCATAATGAGTTATTTCTTGCATACACCATCTTAATAAAGTTCTGAGATTTTTGTATTTATTTACCTTGTTGTTTTATGAATAATGCAAAAATAACATTTGCAAACCGGTAAGTCATCGAATTATAAAAATGGCATTGCATATATTACGCTCCACTTGACAGCCATAAATCTGAAGAATCTGAAGAGAAAACTAATGTGGGCAGAATACACACAGAACTACAAAAAATTTAGTTCAGCATTCTGTCAGCTCTAGAAATTGCATTTAGTATAGATCAGTATTGAAAAAGAACAATAATCAAGTGTAAATAATCAACTGCAATGGAAAATAGCTGATATTGCTGAGTGCTTAAAACCTTGTCAAAGCATATGGAATAAAAACTGCACTTAAAACCTTGTCTAATTAGTGAATCTGCTTAACAACAGATTGCAAAGTCAGTTCCTCAGAGATCGGATGGTCACAGGTGCTAGTAACCCTATTTTAACCAAATCACAAGTTAATGCAAGGTAGAGAATTGTTTGACACATTAAGTCCCTGATTCATGAAAACATAAGATGACAGCAAATTTTACACAGAGCTTCCCAAGTAATTTTTACAAAATGCAAGAAACAATCCATTCAACCAAAACTACATGTTTGGTTCAGCATTGAAAATCTAATTTGTCAAACCAAACTGTGTAGACATAAATAACCACTGATATTGTAAATCATTTTAAAACCAACATTTTTAACACTATAGCACATGGGAATATTTATTATCAATTACTTACCCATGCACTGACTGATGAGTTGTTTAACAATTGAATGATGTTCTGAAAATACATTTGGAATTGATAATGGAGATTGCATAGCTTCCAAAATATCTTGCTCATATTTGGTGTACAAAATTTTTAAAGTTGTGAGAGGAAAAGAAAGATTTTTAGAAAAAATACTTAATAAATGAACCAAAATATCTGGAAAGAGAAAAATAGAGCTCTCCTCTTGCTCAATGAGTTTTGCAAAATTGGTCCTACAAGCTTCATGATGTTGCAGCATGAGAGAAGCCAAATTTAGCCCATTCTCGCACATTAGTACCTGAAACAGATCTACACACAACAAAACATTAATCAAATATCAAATGACACCTTAAAAAATTAAAGCACAACTAAAATTTGTGATCCAACTTTGGTATACTTGTTATGAAATTTATCTAATTGCTCCAATCTGCAAATACTTCACTACTCATGATTCTCATTATCAATTTACATAAATTAAACTTGGAGTTATTAATTTTCAAATAAACTTTTATAAATAAAGTATACTTTTGATTTCTAAGAACTATTGTTAGTATTGACAAAACAATACAATAGTAAAAACATTTGACTGGATTTGAGAACTTTAAAGGTATAAAATTACTGGAAAAGTTCATTTGAAAACCAATTTCAAAAAAATTGTGCCTAAATGTTGGTTGATTTGTCTACATAAGTCATAATGTCAGTCCACCAGTCAGTCAGTTAACTAATAAGTTGGTCTGATAATTTACGCAGTAGGTAAGACTCCTGTTTCTATCTTTCTGAATAGGCAAATGCAATTCATGAAATGTTTTAAGTTCTTTAAGGAATAATTTATAATTTCATAAGTCATTGAGAATAACATGCAAAGAACCATTAGCAGCAAATTACATTTCATTTTTTATATTTTCTTGAGCTTTCTATAACAGCTATATTGTAATTTTGAAATGAAATTGTTTATTTAGAGATTTGAATTCTCTCAAAGCAAAGGCTCACTACTAAGGCAGCAGTAGAACTTCACACATTTGGAGCAACAAAATTGCCTTCTTATAAGCAAAAGTGTATTATCTCATGCTCATCGTAAAGTATCAATTGATAATGAAAATATAAATTTCTTCTTGGCATGAAGATAAAACTTGCATTGACATTTATATGCAAGAATTCTAAGAATGAGCATAATTATTAAAAGGTAATAAATTTAACAAATACTAACCACTAGGTAAATGAAGAATTTTATTGGGAAATTTCTCAAGATATTGGTGCAAAGCATCACAAACAGTCCAAATTGCTCTATTATCAAGCTTTTTCCCTTCATCCCTAAGAACACATCCAATAGAATTCACATCACTGAAAGGCAAATTGTTTACATTGAGTAATAAATACACAAACAAATCCATCCATGGATCAGTCATCATATGCTCCTTTACTCTTGAAATCAAATTACACATTTCACTGTCTGTGAGGGATAATAATTTCACAGCTGTTACTAGGGTATCTGACTTGGAGGGAACTTTCCCAGATTTTTCAAGATAATATGTAATGTTTCGCAAGAGTTTCTCTTTGAGAAGAACAGATGGACACTTATTTGTAAATATACTTGGATGGCACTGCACCTCCTTCAAAAGGTTCAAGAGAAAATTGGTAACAAGTTTCTCATTCAGTTTTTTCTTGCGATGAAGAGGAGAAAAATAACAAACTAGCACTGGGTGTTTGAAAACAATATTAAGAAACTTTAGGGCAAATTTGTTGAGCAATAATGAATCTTCATTTTCACAAATAGAAACCAATGACTGAAGCAATGCTATCATCACATCATTGCCTCCTTTCATAACAGTTTCAGTCAACTGATTTTTCTCGCATAACTGGACTATGTGGAATATCACAAGTCTAGCTCGAAGAAGGATAATGGTAAGATTGTTTGAATCTTCTAATTCTGGAGCCACTCTATCAGGCTGAAGTAAAAATCTGCTCAGAGAACTTTCTGGTGAGTAATAACCTAAAAATAAATTATGTGTATTATTTTTATGATCTCTTCCCATTTCATGGGTATATTATTAAGAGATATACAATATACAAGAAAAAATTCAAACAAGTCTTTTATGATTGTCATAATTCATGAGGACTGATACTGTTTCTCAATTAAAGAGAAACAGTCCTCTCAAAGAAAGAATAATTACGAGGTTCAACTTAACAGTAATATAAATTAATATTCCCATAATGGAACATATGTCTTACCAAAGGGGTCTGAAAGAGGTAATGGCTGATCTTCCAACCAACTATACATATATTTTGCAACTGTAGCAGGTATTGAAACCCATCGCTCAGTGACAGAGAGGAAGGGTCTAGGGTCGTTTTGTTTGTGCAATAAATGTATCAAAACATTACACAAATATTTCTCTATAGAACTTTCCAATTTGTTTCTAGTTGTCACAACATCCAACGCACAGATCAATAATGAACTAATTCCATAGGAGTAAATATTATTCAATTCACTTTTGCCTTCAGAGTTTCTACTAGAAATAGCTTTATCACTCGAATGTAAATCTTCAGAAGATATTTCTTTTCCAATACTCAGCAATTCTGCAAAGGAAATGAAGAGAAGTCAGATGAACAGTTTTTTAAGAAATTTCATCATAAAAGTAAAAATATAATTTCAAATACTACTTATCAAGAAGTAATATGATTATGGTAGAATGGTTTATTTAAAAAATTAGAAAATACGTATAGTAAAATGCCTATCTTACAAGCAAAATTGAATTAATCATAACGATATCAATATACTACATTACACTGATAATGCAATTCCAACATTACTATATATTTTGTTTGGATTTACACATGTTAGGTTTTAATATATATACACAACAGTACGCTTTCAAACAGTAATATTGATATTATGTCCTTTTGGGAATATAAAAGAGTCAGTCAACTTCTTTCATGGACAATCACTCACTTCACTGCTTAAAAATACTAGAATAAGAGTATGAACATGTAATTGATTAGACTGTATTGTATTTTTAAATTAAACACAATTATTCTCACTAATTTTTACAGTGAAAGGGAACCATAATTTAATGAAAATGTGTTTTTTTCCACTAGTAATCATGACATAGAAATTTTAGCTACGGAAAAAAAGAACCTTATACCGGAGGAAAGTGTCAACAACTGCAGCAGAAGTAAGGAGGAACAAGTGAACCAATAGTATATGCTGATGCTGACTCCAACAAGAAGATTCCCTGGAGTATCTGACCTGCACAACAGGAGTCAAAGAGAACACAGAGCATGTCTTCTTCATTTGTCCGATATTCAGCATCGAGCTTAGTGCTTGGGATATAACACTTGGTGGAGGCTATGCTCGCATCCAAGGAAACTTGGGAGGCAACAAGCTTATTAGCAGAGGGGGTAATGAAAGAGTAATGCCACACTGAACAGCGAAAGAGTAAAGAGACTTCACCCTGGAAGAGGTAGCTATGTCTAGAACCTACTCCTCCTTAACAATGGTCCTGCAGGGGTAACAAGTGTGACTGGAGTTTTTAGTCAGTAGTGGTAAACATCTGACCTAATCCGATATACTCAAGTGCAACTATCTAGTCCTAGAAGGTCTAAAAGCAATTTTCTCTCTACTAGATAAAAAACCCAGAGAAACCCAGTTATACGAGACATACTTATACGAGATTCTCACTAAAAATGGACAATGTCAGAGGTCGCAAGAACGAATGTATGGAAACAATGCATTTATTTCTCAGATATAAGATATTCATAAGAGATATCCGCTTATAGTGAACAAAATATAATTCCTTTCAGTAAGTTTCTGTAAGACACAAAGTAATTTTTCTTGAAAATTCTGAAAATATTTCAATGGCTGGTCTGAATGGGCAGTGAAAATTGCCATATCCATAGTGTGAACACTACCGAGCCTTGCCAGAGCCACCGAGATGCATAATTAGAAAGTTACACAAGTATAATATATGAAAAACTAGGATTAGTGCACTAAGGGATGGGTAGTACTCTTGTAGCTTTTCTAAATACATTACCAGGACAGGATCTGGTATGCTGTTAAGTCACACGACAGCTGTGACTGAACACTAGTTCACTTACATTTCATGTGATGGTATATTCTATATTTCCCCCAGAGTAATTTTCCATAATACGAGTGTTAATACATTAACTGGGGGGGGTGGGGGGGTACAGTTCATCTCCTTTCATCAAAGTAAATTGTCTTTTCTCTAATTTTTTGTATTTTTTCTTTTTAGAAAATCAATAAAGAAAAGATTTTCCTTTGAAATTAACTTAAATAAGGGCTTTGGTATCTTTTATTGCGATTGGAATATGTTATCCTTTTACATATTCCAATCGTACAATCACTTTGCAACCATCCTAATACAGTATAACTTATGTTTAACTTGTACAAAAGAATTTTCGACTTAAGAGACAAATTCTCATTCCCACCGGTGTCTCCTCCTGTTCATACAATTATTGCTCACGTAATAGAAGAAGAACATTCCACATTAATTTTCCAATGTTATACGACATGAATTAGATTATCAGTCAAAAATTTATTTTGATTTTTAGTTATTAAAGAAAGTTTTTAAAAAATATATAAAAAAAGGAATAAAATATATAAAAGAAAAATACTCAAAGAAGTTATAAGTGAGTGATGTCTGCAACACACACCACTTACATTAATTTACCAGGACCCTTTTCAGGAGTTGATGATGGGAGCAACATCTCTCCAAAATTAGTTCTTGTCAATTATTATAATTGGGGTGTGTGGCCAATACACTCAATATTTTACTGTAGTGACTCTACTATAAGTTCCCAAAGAATTTACTTCGTAATTCAAATTCATCATCACATTGAAGAGTCTTAGTTACATGATAGAAATGATGACTGGATGATCAATTCTAAGAAAAGTATGAACAAAATATAATAAAAAATTAATTCTTATCACCTTCAAACAACTGGTTTGCAAGACCAACATGAGTCACATTCTTAATTTTTCTAGTTATAGCAGAATCAAAGTTCCTTTGCTGGACTTCCAGTATTTGCTCAATGAACTGCGAAGGATTTTCTGTTACCAGCATTAAAACCTCCTGAAGGAAAGCACGGATTTTGAAGTGATGTACACGTTCCACAGCTCGATAACAATGTATCCATATACCAAGCTCATCAGTGATGTCAGCAGATGCAAACTCAAGCACCCCATATTTAACTAATAGGTTGCCCAGAGCTGATTGTGTTTGTATTGATGATAATCCATCAATGCTATTGGCCTGTAGAGTAACATTGATTGCTCCAAGAAGCTCAGCCTGTAAGAAAAGTCACCATTACAAATTTAGAACAAAATTAATAGAGTATGCTATGAAATTCTCACACTCAATTCTTTTAGATAAAATGAAATTGAACACGTATCTCACAATACCTAAAAAAAAAATTCTTCCTAAACTGAAAACTCTTGAGAATTTATTTAAAAATCTAGTTTCAATTTATTCAAGACATTGAAAAGGAAGTCCTCTCACTCTGCATCTCGGAGTCTGTCTCTACCCTCTCTCCTTTCACACATAACACTATAGTATTATAGTCAAAGTGACCCACAACAGAACCTAAGGTGTGCCTATGGGGTTCACAAAGGTTAGAGCTCCACAATTATTAGGCCTTGGCGCAAGAGCCGAAGATGTGGGCAGCATCTCCCTCTGGGCAGTTTGACTCCAGGATAGACCCAGTACTCATTTTGCAGAAGGTTTAGTAAACCTAGGAGTCAGTCTGGACTTTTGATGTAATTAAGAATCCCACACCCTACCAGGGATCAAACGTCGGCTGTACAGCCCTCTATCGACTGAGTAGTAGACTGATTAATAATAATGATAGAGAGCAGGCACAAGGATGGAGAAGGAGGGGAAGAGATGGGTGGGGGAGAGAGAGAGGGGGGGGGGAATTATATTTGTTTGTTAAGGAGGAAGGTTAAACAATTTTTTGTAGCTGATGCTGCAAAAATGTTTTATTTATAACTTTTGAAAAAGCATATGTTGAGTGAATTTCTTCAATTTCCAGAGACACATGGCTACCTTTTAACGTAGTAAAGAATAGTTACTTCGTTTTCTGGATATTCAGTTTACAGTTGTTTTACAGATAGTGATGATTTTAAAAACTTAAAGGGATATTTAAAAAGCTGTGTGAAAATACATTAGCAAAATTGTGAAACAATATAATGAAAATGCAAAAAAACAAGTACTATACCTTTCCCGATTCAAGAACAGGAGTGTCCATTACAGATAGAAGCTCTAAAACTTTTACTTGTGTATTTAAGAGATTTTCATCTCCAGAATTATCCGTATGTAAACATTTTACTAATGACAGTGCGAGTGACACATGCTTCACTTCAACATCCAGAAGAACCATAAAATGATTTTGATATTGTAGCATAAGATTCACTAGGGCATGCATTTGTTGGTTACTGGAAGGTGAGGAATCTGTGCCTGAAACTTTTCCATCTGCAGCAGAAGACATACTCCAAGATATCTCTAGTACTACAGCATCTGGTAATAACTGAAATTTAAAAAAATACAGGTCTATTAACCCTAGAATGGGAATATCATATTTTATGAAATGCAAGGACACACAGAATTTAAAATGCAATTTTCTCTTTCCTTCATTTGGAAGTAAGAATATCTCCAATGCAAGAAAGTATGTCTTACTTCAAAAGTATTACTACACTGAATAAAAAATTAATAAAGGTTACTACAGTAAAATTTGATTGATTAACATAAATAACATCTAAATTCTGAAATACAGTATCAAACTACAAAATAGAAAGTTATAAATTTTGATCAGAAAACACCTGACACCTGCACTTCATTTTGTACGAGTTTTCCAAATTTGTACACTTCTACATTTACACTTATGACAAAATTATAATGTGATTAGATATCTTCAACCATTAAAGATTAAATATTACAATATAAGGTTATAATACTCAGCTACTGCAGGAATAAGCGATGTTAGTACTAACCATTAAAATATTTGACAATAATTGTCACTGTGGTCTCTCAGACTGCGAACGTGCCAACTCTTGAGTTTATTTTAATAAAGACATTCAAGATATTACATTAAATGAAAAATTCTGATTTTGATGAAGTACAAAGGAATATAAGTATATTCAAGTAAATTAAAAAAGGTGTTCCAACTCCAGAACTTCATACGCACACAATAATACAAAAGTTGATATACCATTGAAATAATTATATAATATTATGTATAATTATAATATAATATTTGATATAGCGTTGATATAACAATACAAAATCACAAGAAAATAAGAAAACTTTTAAGGTGACTTGACTACAAAAATTGTTGGGTCTCCCAGGTTTGTAACAATTATTACACATCACTCCATATACTTTGTCATTCAAACATAAGACTAAGAAAAGATCACCAAGATCTAACCAAGTCGGGCTAAGATATGACTAAACTAGTATTAACTTGTTTGGGGTGACACTTAAAATAACTTTATTAAGATGTTTTTTCCCTTCCTTCTGATGATCGTTTTGACTACCAAAATAAGAAACAAATTTAACAATTCTTGATAGTACTATAATTTTTAAATCTAATAAAAATAGAAAAATGTATGTTAATACAACAGGTTACCTTTATGAGATGCTGGATAAATTTTTCAGATGAATCTTTCTTCAGAACATTTAGAACCATGTCTGCAACCTTCAAAATTGCTAGCAGAAATTCAGCTGTCCTAAGACGCACAGTTGGATTACTGTGAACAAGCCCAGCAATAGCAACTGGACCCAAAAGATGAGGGGGACCCACAAGACCAATAGCAAGATTAAGAGCTGGGTCAGGATCCAACATTGTCAAATCAGCCAATGCAAGAGACAAGATAATCTACAATAAATAAATACTTTTATGGCAATCTTCATAACAAGTAGCATATATCATATATTAAAAATAAGACAAATTCAATTACATTCATTCTATTAATACTTTACCAAACCTTCATAACTAACATATTTTACAACAACATGAACAATAAATTAATCATGTGGTGATTACAGTCTGATGAAAATGACAAAGAGTTGGGATTGAACCCAGGGTTATTGGTAGCTACAACACTCATTTTCCCCTAACTCTATGCCAATTCCATCCCGGATAGCAATCTGGAGTATGTGGGATACACACCTGGGATAAGTGAACCCAGGCAACTCATATGGTATGTCACTTCATGATTGGTTTTTCTCTACATCTTCCTTCTGTGTACATATTCTACTCACGGAAAGGAGATATGTTAAACCGTTTAAGCCAGAACTAATACATATAATTTAATCTAACAATTTATGTTTTAAATGTACAAAAAGGAAGTAATTATAGAAATAGGCACAAAACTTAGAGAAAACTGCACACCTGTGGCCAGAGCAAGAGGTCCCGGGTTCGAGTCCTGGTCCGTCGCAATTTTCACCTGGCTGTTTACGTTGCAAACACTCGCACTCCTCCTTGAGTAGGTACTCAGAAGTTGTGAGTTTAAATTAGAGAAAATTAGTTATAAAAACCCTAGCAGATACAGTGGAACCTCGTTTAACCGTATTTGCGATTAATCGTGGTGCTCACACTTCCGTCAAAAAAGAAAAAAAGAAAGAAAAGAAAATCATTTCAAATTGCAAGAAACAAAGACTGGTTACTTCATATTTCAACCCCTGATATGTGACATTCTACCCACATAAGTATGCATGTTTATGTACATAATTCATTAAATAAAAATGTATCGATTAACCGTGGTTTTCATTTATCCATGCGACCCCTCTCCCCATTTCCCCAGATAATTAAGGTTCTACTGTACTTTCTCAAAAACTTTTAAAAATCTTCTCTATTGTATACAAAACTAAATTTATATAAAAAAGTAATATTTATATAATTTCACAAACATTTTAATATCTGTTTAAATAAAGCATCTACAAAGTAGATTAATGCACGAAAGCTGAATGATATACTCACAGAACTGTTACAGAAAGCAATCATTTTCAAATCAAACTTCATTCAAATTGTTTACAAATGTGAATAGAATCAAATATCTGTAGGACAATACCACTGAAAAGAGTTTTGCATTAATTGACAACACATGTACCCAGTGAATGTCACAACACTTACTTGACATACATAATTACTAGTTGATTACCCGGTGTTGTCCTGGATTTTTCTTAGACTAACCTTCATTTACTCAGGAAAAAATAAAATGATCTATATATTGTAAGATCAAAGAACTTAATGGTTTTTAAAATCATGTACAGCATCCTAATTTTTCAAATTCATTATAATACAAATTTAATGCAAAATGTGGCTGAATACACTATACCATCTCGCAGGAGCTGCACCAATTGAATCTTTACTTCTGAGGCACGACGCAGCAGCACCATTTCATTAAAATTATCATAAAATCTAAACTATTTGTAAAAATTTTATGATTTAAAGATGATTTTTATCTTTGTTAACTGCACAAAATAAATAATCTATTAAATTTGATGATTATTGATTTTTTCCTTCTTAAATTGAAGTATTTTAACACATCTATTGATAATTTAGACATATGCTGTCGCAGACATTTTTGTAGAACTTTTTGAGGCAAACAATATTGCCATTCATAGTTGTCAGCTATGTCTAACCGTTTAAGCTGCGTAAGCGAGTATAACTCTCTTTTTTCACGATTTTATCGACATTTATTGTCAAAACCATTTCTATCTTTCTTACAAATTTAGAAAATAAAAATTAGCCTATGTTCATCCTGAACATCTAAACTATCTCCTTGCTAAACTTCATAACGATCAGTTCAGTGGTTTCGTTGTTATTAGGTAGCAAAGTGACAGACACACTTTTGCATTTCATGAATTAATTCTTTGATTCTGGTGATTGGTGTTTCTGACACTTGTACTTTGAAATAAGATAATACATTGAAATTGAATATTAGTACAAAAAAGGTCTTCAACTCTTTAAATTACTATTTAATAAATATTAATCAAAGCTATAAATATTTAATTTATGATTTAATATTAAGATTAAATATAAAGTAATTTTTACTAGAAGCTAAATTTAAGACTGGTTGTATTAGACATTTTTTACAGAAACACAAATTATAAGATATAGAGAAGTTGTCACAGAATTTATTAATATAGGCTCTGGCAGAAAGATGAATCCTTTTCCAACTGGTCACGACATGCGCTGTATTGCCAGATGGCACTGGTGTCTTAGAGTACCACAAACTATGTCATTTAGTTGCCATCATGGTGTGGAGTGAATATGTGTTGTGTTTGTGTTAGAGACATTTCAAAAATGGTGATTTCGGGATTGTGAGCATCGGCAATTTAGCAATCATCCTCATGTAGGTTGACACGAAAGTCCCAAACAAGAACATATTGATGAGGGTATGCAATTTCAATAAAACTGTTCAGCATTAACACAGCAATCACCAGGTAGATCTCACACCATTTGGACACCCAAGGATACAGCAACAGTTAAACATTTGGGTTGATATGTATAAATATAAATGAAAAAACATTCTTGACAACAACATCCATCATGCAAATGCTTTACGAGAAGATTAAAAATGAAATGAATGATAGCTTTGACAAGCAAGTTTGCAACAAACACCTTCATTGTATTGGTCTAAATCTGGACAATATCCACTTGTATCAATAGTTCAATTCCATTTTCTTTACCTCCTAATCCAATAAATTTTGGTAACTTACTTCAGTAGTAAACTTAATAACTCTCATCCATGCAACAGAAGCTCTTGGTTGAAAAATTTGGCCTACTTTAGAGTAAACCATTCGAGCCATTTCTGGACAAACTTTCACAATTCCAATTACAAGTTCAGCTAATAACTTATGGTCCCAAGGAGCCCTAATTTCCTGGAAAAATAGAAAGAAATAAATAAAACACATTTCATTCTTAACAAAAATGAAAGTAAAGAATTAAAATAAAATAAAAAAACTATGGATGGTTATTCCCTCCTGTTTGGAGTGACATGGTCCCTCACTCCATCACATAGTTTTTTTACATGAACTAATTTACACACCTGAGCAAGCAAGGGACCATCTCATCAAAGGGGCAGATTTAACATTTCTAAAAGAAGATACTTAAGAAATATGCACTTATCAATTTGGAATTCCCAAAATAAATTGTAGCTAATGAAATCAGTCAAAATTAAAGATTCATAATAAGAACAGTATTAATAGCACACCTGCTTCTAAAACCAAGCCTAGTGTACAGGGTACCATTAGTATGGGGATGTGAAACAGGTTCACCGGAATAGGCCATGTGGATGTTGTGTGTGGCCTTAGGGAGTAGAGGTGGGTTGGTAGTACACCTGAGGCCATAAGCAGGAGGTCCCAAGTTCGAATCCTGGACTGTCGCAATTTTCACCTTGTCATAGATAATGCCAAAACTCCTCCACAAGTATGTAGTTGAAAGTTGTGAGTTAAGCAAAACATTCAGTAATTTCCAAAACAATATTACAACCAAACGCTTCAATATTAAAGGTTTTTTAACTGCCATCAGAAAAGAGAATACTGACCTCCAAACAATTATTAGAATGTTTATGGAATATATATTTACACATTAAGAGTGCTTTCTACATTTTCTAGAGATTTTTGCAACCTATTCTCTGACAACATTTCTTTGTCAAGACATCGTTGAATCAGTATATAAATTTTTAATCATTATAATAAACAATTGATTGGAAATTTTAAAAAATCTAGGCATAAAAAAGCAAATGGAGTGTTATATTAAAAAGGATCCCAGATGCACAATAAAATTTTGTTAGCAATGGAGAGATAAAGTATAACTCCCATTAGTGTTTTCTATAAATATAGGTAAGGAAATTTTGTAAAAATTTGTTTCATTGTCTAATGTTATATTCTCCAATCCAAGTGTAATCAATCCATTCTCCAATATTCTTTACAGGAGGAAGTTACTACTGTGTTCTATTGTATGTAAATTTCATTTGTGCTCCTGTATTATCGTTTATACAACATTGTTTGTAAGATACTATTTTGTTCTCATTTCAGAACCCCTCTTCAGCAAAATCCTGGCTGTGTCCCTAATGGTACTATTTCATAAAGACACTGTTAATACAAACCTTTAAAATAGTTATCAAAAGAGTGTTCTGTTTAAGATTATTCGTTCCTAGGGAATGATCCTTAAATACTACTCCATGACGAAATGAAGTACATAAAGACAACAAGAGAGAATGGGTTGCTTCAGCTACAGCATCTTGTTGATCCTTATTGACCTGGTAAATAAAATGTATATCATTTTCTATTAATGCACTCTTCATTCCTACAACTCTAAGTCCAGTATTTTTCAGACATTATCATACAGACATTGCAGACACACCATTATCAACAAAGCATTAATGACAAATGTAAAACTTTGAGTTAAATTTATTGAAATCGTTGATCTGCTAAACAAATAAAAATTGGGATTTAAGATAAATTAAAATTAATGCTTTTTGTTAAAAATGGGATTTAAGCTGAATTCTTTTGTATGAAAATACACAAAAATTCATACACTAATTATAGAACAAAAAAAATCTTTATTTCAGACTAGGGTTCTACTGTAACATTAACAGAAATGAACATTATGAAGTAAAATATTTCAGGAAATTATAGTGGAGTCACTATAGTAAAATATTAATTGAGTTATATTTGTCACTTACTCCACTTATGTTATTTGGCCAGTACTAGTTTAGAGAGCTCTTGACCCCATCATCAACTGATCTTCTATTGCTCCTTCAGACGTGAGAAATTTTGAAATCTAACTGTTCTCAAATCTGGAACCTCTAGGAACTTGGGAGCGCAACATTATTCACATTTCCAAGAATTTTTTGTTGAAATTTGAGGTGCCATTTGAGAATAGTTTGATTTCAAAATGTACACATCCACTTGCAACCAGAAGGACAATATACAATCAGTTGGCAGGAGTTGATGGGAATAAAAGATCTCAGAAGGGCAAATAATGTAAGTCAAGTATGTAGCTGTTATCATTTAATAAATATTTTAAATAATATTTTACATTAAGCAATAAACATTGGGTCATTAATATTTGTAGTGTATGGTATATTATTTACATACAATTATATCCAAATCCTTTCCATGTGAACCTTCCTTCCATTTACTGACAAATGCTGCAGGCCCTTTCCATTTGTACAGGGCGATCAACCCCAACATAACACGGGTATTAAAAGTATGAATTTTTTGAGTCTTGGAAATATTCATATTTTCCACTATCTTGGTGCGTAAGGTTGTCAAAACAAAAACAACCACATCCGAAAAATCATAAACCAATCCAGGTACAATGCTAGTAAGCATTACTAGAAATGAAGAGGAAAAATTTATTTCACGCATAACTTACATGAAGTATAAACTTAAATAACAGAGAAATTCTGCATTTCAATGCAAAAACAAATAAATGTCTATGGAGAAGACCAGTAAAATATGAACAAGTTACTTCACATGTTCATAATTTGAATAAGTCAACAAAAACATATACATTACTTCTTTGTTTCAAGAGAAGACGAATAATGCTGGGACTTCCTTCCACAAGAAAAGCCATCAGGAAATGAATGAAACATATTCGTACGCTTTGCTTATCATCAAGTTGAGCCATTAAAACAATTTCGTCCACAACTTCAATACTCAGAGAAACATGGCTCAATATATTTTTGGCCAAATTTTCATTCACAGTTACAACAGCTAAAAGTTAAAATGCAAAAACATCAAATGGGGTAAACATAGTAAGTAAACAAGTGTTGAAAGAGGATTTGAGGATTAATGGAAAGGAGTCTTCAATATGCNTTGATGTAATATTGAAGTTACTTGATTATGACGGTGTAGTTAGTCATGTTCAGCAGTGGCGGAGATTAGGAAGCACCCCCACCACCTTTTTAAGGAAAGATAAAGATTTCATTTTAAGCGTCTAATAACGTGAGTTGTTAAAAAAAATTACACCATCCTTGATGTGGTAGTCTCCAATTGTCCTTCCTTTAATTTATTTCATTATTTAAATCGTACTTACTGGAAATATGCAGAAAATGTCATATTAATGAAAATTGTCAATTTTTTTTTATTCCCCCGCACACACTTTTGATTCCCAATCGCCGCTACTGCCATAGACTTCTAGATATTGGGTCATAACACACAGCATAGGGGACAAAAAAAATGGTTCGCAGATGTATAACACTTCAACCCTCCAAGGAGCAAAAGAATTACTGTAGTACATTACTAAATAAGGTAATGGAATTGTATTTCTAGATGCTATTTACGTTAAAATATAACACTTCGAAATATGAAGTTTATGAGCAACATTTACTAGGTAAATACCTATTTAATTTATTGTAATTTTGAGAAAATAAAATACAAAAACAAACAAAAAACAAATGTAAAGTACAAGAACAACACACGAGTAATATTAAATGTATATGATAATAAATACTGAACAAAAAAAATTAGAAATTTATATCCATACCAGTAAGAAGCTGCAGCACCACTTTCTTGAATCGAGCTCCACTCTTTGTATGTAACATACTGTGAATCTGATTCAAGTGGTTGTTCACAAGTCGATGACACATTTCCTCTGCACTTTGCAACTGTTCACATACCTCAGTTTGAATTCTACATAAAATGAAAGAAAATTCCTATCTTGAATGACATACAACAAAATACTAAATTATGGAATGAATAAAAATACTAATTTCTCCAATAGAAGAAAGGAAAAAAAGATTTTAGATGGAATATAATTAGATTTTCTACATACCCCATTAAAGTACATAATACACACACAAAAAGGAAAGAATTCTTTCCTAGATTTGCATAAAATACTCTCCAAAGCATAAGAAAAACTGAATTTAAAATTTAAAAGTGTGCCAGAGGAAAAAATAAACATTTAAGTTAAAATTACTATTTACACAACTACTTCCCCACTCTCATTTGATTCTAACAAGATTTATTTCTAAATTCTAATCACAAGGAACAAAAATCCAAGAAATGCACTCATTCACATCAAGCAATGGAGTAATGTTAACATAATTAGTGTGCAAGTAACTGTCAATGTTATGAAGATCAAATTGTACCTTAAAAGAAGAATATGGAGAACTGTAAACACAGATAACACTTCAGTTAGATTTTTACAGTGACCACCATCTAGGATATTCAACACTTCCATAATTTTCCCACCCTTCTTGAGGAATATTCCAGCAGGATTATTCTTGCCCTTAGTCACACGACATAGATGAATGAATTCCTCCAGAGCTACATAAAAATAAAATTAGCATAAGTTGGCATATATTGCATTTTTACATGAATCACACAATTTTTTTTACATGAATCATATCATAATACATTAAAAAAGAAACAAAAATACCAAAAAAAAAAAATTAA